>JACXGK010002475.1:16224-54222 GCA_016801125.1 Novumbra hubbsi | reverse complement strand
CCCCCCCCCCCCCCCCCCCCCCCCGTTCCTCCATGGGAGTTGAACCTGCAATCCTGGTGCCCCAGGTGCCTTGCGGGGGCAGTGGAGCCACATCGGGCCGTGTTATTCAGAGAAAAACGCCTCGGTGAGCCAATCTATCGTGTGGGGGGGAGGGGTTCACACAGTGCTGGCTTCTGAACGCACACGTTCAGACATCTACAGCATACCGCGTAGACGGTATGTACGAGGAGTCAGCTGCATGTTGACAGGAAATATTAGAGTGTTTCAGATGGTAGCACCGGTAGCCTGCTGTAAAATCTCTGCGGAGGATCAACAATAATTTATTAATTCTAAAAATGTGATTAGTTTTTTGCTCCCATTCCAGTACAACTTCTCTGCTGAGAGCACATAGTCACATTAAGCTAGGAGGGGAACAGTGTAGCAATTGCACAATGACATTTTTTTTTTAGCTCTGAATGGCAATTACTCCGTAATGAACCCAAATCAACTGAGAAGTTTCTTTATTAGATCCTATGCTTTAATTTCCTCAGGGAATGTACAAACAGCAACTATAGACTTTTCTAGCTGTACAAATGGGAACTCACTCCATTTGGTGAATGGAGGAGAAACACCTGCAATGGTCTTTTCTTGATTCAGAAGTGCAAGATAACATCAAGACACTTGGAAAGACCTTTCATTGAGGATGTGAACTAGGGATGAGCTAACGTGACCCAGGTGACTTTGGCTAAGATAACCAAACTTGAGATTTACTGAAGAATCGAAAGAGGAAACATAACTACAAGTTACTTGCTATATTCTTCTGCCTTATCAAATTAAGTGTATAGGGCTTCTTCACACTCAAACCAAGAGATTGTGATAATTATATGCAGAGCAGGTCATTTACTTGCACACTGACCTTTCATAGACCTCGTAATTGGAAAGCCGACAGGTCCCTCAGCAGCAGATAAGGAAAGGAATGTCGAGTCATGATTGAGTCCCCTAGACAGAGTAGGAGAGACATCAGCATGGTTGAGTCCCTTTGGAGTCCCTTAGACAGTGTAGGAGAAACATCAGCACAATTAAGTCCCTTTGGAGTCCCCTAGACAGTGTAGGAGAGACATCAGCATGGTTGAGTCCCTTTGGAGTCCCCTAGACAGTGTAGGAGAGACATCAGCACGGTTGAGTCCCTTTGGAGTCCCCTAGACAGTGTAAGAGAGACATCAGCACGGTTGAGTCCCTTTGGAGTCCCCTAGACAGTGTAGGAGAGACATCAGCATGGTTGAGTCCCTTTGGAGTCCCCTAGACAGTGTAAGAGAGACATCAGCACGGTTGAGTCCCTTTGGAGTCCCCTAGACAGTGTAGCAAAGACATCAGACTGACATTCATGTGTTTATAAGAAAGACCCCCTCTCTTCTTGCTAATTTGCCACCCTGTAATCTTCTAGAATAATCTTACAGCCTGACATCCGCCAGCATCTAAAACTTGTTCAAGGTCTTTTTTTATCCTCTACAGTGGAGATGGTGATATGGTATTTGCGTTTGTTAAGCACCTAAGACAGGTTGGCCTTGGAGTTCAGGGAGATGTTAGCCAAGTTTGGCTGTGCACGTACAACAAGTGTAACTACACACACACACACACTCTGCAAGGCATAACTATTCCATTTCTAAAGGCCATTCTGCATTGTCAAGAGACCAAATGAAGTTTAATTAATGGTCGGCTCCTGTCACACACAGTGAAGAAACACAGAGTTGTGTGCATCAGTCCTTGTAATAGTGCCCTTCAAACTCACTACAATCTTATCCTGAATGTGCCAACACCTTGCACAGTATAGGAACATATCACATCTAATGCAATTTGGTTGCTGGTTGTTAAATTACTCTGGGGCATGCTGGGAGTGAGAAGACTTTTTGTGAAGCACCGTTCTGTATTGAGTCAGTGTGTGCGTTGAGTCAGTTCTGAAATGAGCCAGTGTCCATTGAATCCGTTCTGTATTGAGTCAGTGTGCTTTGAGTCAGTTCTGCAATGAGTCAGTGTGTATTGAATCCGTTCTGTATTGAGTCAGTGTGCTTTGAGTCAGTTCTGCAATGAGTCAGTGTGTATTGAATCGGTTCTGTATTGAGTCAGTGTGCTTTGAGTCAGTTCTGCAATGAGCCAATGTGCACTGAATCGGTTCTGCATTGAGTCAGTGTGCTTTGAGTCAGTTCTGCAATGAGACCGTTTGCATTGAATTTGTTCTGCATTGCGTCAGTGTGCTTACTATTACTTAAAAAACCTCACCCTGGACCGTAGCTACTGAACACGATGTTCTTTTCTGGTGGATGTGAAGGACTTTGACGTCACGGTAGAGAATCCAACTCAGAAGATAATAATTCTACTCCAAAAGCAAAGTCACACGTGCTTAGATAACCGAACGGAACACCAGGACATTCCAACGAACGTGACGTTGTTACGCCTGGAAGCGTAGGGATCTCGGGATTGTAGAGTACGCTGGGATCGCACGGAGGACGGCGCGTCCCTGTTGGGTTTCTCCCGAACAATCCCCTGTTGCACCCGAACCCCGTCCAAGCCAATCGGAAGGGGGGGGGGCGGAGCCCACTATCAGACAATAACTTGACGGTCTATTATTATAACCTAACAGGTCTAGCTGGCACGCCATTAGGCTTGGATTCCGAAGTTGACCTTTCGATTCAACATATTGGCTGCTGGCGTATTAGACTCTCTAAAGAGTGCATATGCCAGGAATTTGAGAATAATATTGAAGCGAATTAGAAGGGCACCGTTACAGGGACTGATGCATGCAATTCCATGTCTCATACCAAAGGAATAACTTAATTCTGTGTTCTGTACATGCACATTCGAACAGTTCATTTCTGCTTCGCTTAACGGGCATGTGTGTGTGCGTGTGGTGATGCATGTTAGGTTATACACTATATGGACAGAAGTATTGAGCCACACCTCTTAATCATTGAATTCAGGTGTTTCATTCAGTCCTATGGCCACAGGTGTACTTTCTTTTCAAACATTTGTGAAAGAATTTGGATCATTCTGAAGAGTTCCCTGAATTCGATCGTGGTACTGCAGTAGGATGCCACCGTTGCAACAAGTCAGTCACTATCTACTGTCCGTGGTATTGCTGCAAAGTGGAAGCATCTAGGAACCACAGACCACGTAAAGTCACAGACCAGGGCCGCTGAATGCTGAGGTGCATGTTGCGTAAAGGTCTTGTTTGCCAGCCTCACATCACCAAGCACAAAGCCCAGCGTAGGATGCAGGGTAAAGCACAGCGCCACTGGACTCTAGAGCAGGAGATCGCTTGGTGTGCCGCAGCTGTATCCAATTACTGTCCAGTTCCACATATTGGTGTTAACATCGGTCCAATCACTACAGTGCAACACTGCAACACTACTGGAATAACGATAAGCACGGCAAGCACATCACACGGTAATATAATGTAGGCCTATAGACAAGAAATTCACACGCATGAACACCCATATCAAACCAATAAGGCACTGTGCACCAAAATAAACCACCACAACTGATCTGGCTAAAAAGGAATATGGCGCTCATGACGCAAACACACAGTATTTGTTGGCCGGGCTTGTCTGTTGAACTTCCCTCTGATTTCTGAATAAGACCGGAATTCATCTGCCTGTTTCAACCAACACACTTAAATGTCGGTCAGAACCTGTCCTGCGTTGCTTTTAGGTATTGCGCTCTCTGGATATTTTATGTTTTAAGGGGAAATTAAACGTCAGAAACCATTTTAACTCTTCATAGCCTCAGGTGCTAACTATATAACAACAAGCTACAAAGATTGATTTGGAAATAGTGGTTTATTGCCATTCCTGCCTGTGACATAGCAAATACTGAGCAAACAAACACTTTTCGTATGGCTATTTGTATAGCCCTAGCATGACCAAACCACCACTGTCCTTCTAAAAAGGAGAGAATTCTGAGTACGTTTGATTATATCTTGCCAAAAAATATCACACTGACATGAATTATTGTGTAGCATCTACACTGTTGTTGATATATTGTTGGTTTTTGGAAACTGTAGCTATTTTGAGGTCAACAATGACCACCTCCCACAGCAGGTTCCTTCCTGTCTAAATCTCAGTGTAGAAGACGTTCTAATTGATGTGTCTGGGAGGTAAAATAGACGCTCCAAGAATATTGACTGACGTTACCATGCTCGAAGAGATATTCATTGTCAAAAACCACCCTGGTCTACGGAACTGAATCTTTCAATTTCAATCTAAAACGTAATTACAAAGGCTACACTTTGTAATGCGACAAAATGGGGGAAAATTGGGGGAAAAAACCCATCAGGAGCAAGTTATTCCTCACGCAGAAGCAGTGCAGCGGTCCCCACCGCCCCGACCGTGCTGCCGTAGCGATATGCCGCAGAACCACTCCCGTCCCGGGAACGGAAAAATAATTAGTGTTCAGTCCTCCCTTGTATCTACACACGTTTCCCTGGCACTCCGGCGCCCAAGCTCTTGGGGGACATCTCCTTAGGCAGGGGTGAGGGGCCACTCAGCCCTGGGAGACGCGACAGTTTAACGTAATGGAATCGGCGTGTGGTGGAAGTCAGGGGAAGACAGAAGGATGAGCAGAGGGGCCAACCCCCAGGGGGGCGTTTCCCTGTTCATCCAGAGCCGGGAAGCCAACGGGACTGGGGACTGTTCCTCACGCGCCGGCCCATAAGAGCAAATCAGGCATGCATTGTGCTGCTGCCAGGGTGGATGTGATTTAACCCTCTGGGGAACATGCCGTGCGGTTAACGGAATGAATATGGGAAGAGCGAGGGTTTCTGGGAAAAAGGGTACATTTCAGGTTCCCTGTTTTAGAGCATGTTGATAACGTATAAACTGTAGGAATGATATAAAAGGACATGGAATGTTACAAACGCCTTTGTGAAATTGGTCTCAACTGTAGTACACTGAACATATTATGTTAAATGGGGGATTTTCTGAGGGGAAAGTACCATTAAAAGGTGTAGTCTCAGACTTAGTGACTACGGCATCGAGGTTATCTCTACTTATTTGTCAGTGATTGATTTGTAAATGAGTGCACCATGATCCAGACATACTGTATGTCTGAAAACAACACAAGCTGGAAACTGACAGGCATTATCAGGAGCTTTAATGTTCTTTTTATCTCATGGATTTCAATCAATTTAACCACCAGCCAGGACTAGTAAAAACCGCGTGGGCCTGCTGAGCAAAGCTTAATTTATAGCAGGGTGTCAAGCCGGCTCCAAGGAGGGTCTGGTAGCAGGCCGGATAGGCGATCCAATCGGTTTCATAGTAAGACATGAACAACCAGGTCAACTAGGTCAACCAGGGAGTTCCAACCCAATCAGTGACCTCGTTTAATCAATCGAGTACAAGGCAGGACAAGTGGATCTAGTGGAATCGGACACGGAAGAAAAGTCAACATTGAAGCTGTTAGCTTTTCCACGACCACACAAAATGAGTATAATTATAGTTATAGCGTAGTTAAACAGGCCATCAGGCTTAAAAACTGATATGTTATAAACAAACATTGTTTTACAATGGCTAGGCCATGAGGCCTAATTACCAGGGTGCATATTATACAATTGCTATAGCAACAGTATCCTTCACATTTTCACAAACATTCCCCGATAGAATGCATACATCAGACGATAACAATACATCTGTAAACGTGCATTTGCAGAGTGGTAGCTAGAGACATTAGGAGAAGTCTCTGATTTATTTCCTAAAATCAATACAAACAATTAAAATCACCTGCTGTTCCAGCTTGTGTGAATTTCATCACAGCAACTTATAATGTGACTCAGTATTGTGTATGTATACACATACCTATATGCCCTGTCTGGACACGCTCCTGATGAGACGCCGGACGGTGTCCTAGGGGGATCTCCTCTCAGACCTGGATCAGGGCATCAGTGAGCCCCTGGACAGTCTGTGGTGAAACTTTGCGGGGTTTGATGTATGGATATTACGTCCCAGAGGTTCTGAATTGGATTCTGGTCTGAGGAAAGTGAGGGAAATCAATGGCATCAATGCCTTTGTCATCCAGGAACTGCCTACACACACACACACACACACCAAAGCGTCTCCAGACTCTTTCATGTCTTTCACGTGCTCAGTGAGAACCGGCTCTCATCTGTGAAGCTGGGCTGTGAGCACAGGTCTCGCTAGAAGAGGTCGGGCTCTCATGCAACCCTCGTGGAGTCTGTTTCTGACAGTTTGGTCAAAAACATACACACCAGTAGCTCGCTGGTAGTCATTTTGTAGAGTTCTGGCAGGAAGGATAAGGGGAGAGCAATTGTCTGTGGCCACCACCTGCAATACCATTCCCTTTTGGGGGTTGTCTTGCTGTTGCCTCTCCAGTGCAGGTGTTGTCACTTTCATCTGCACCAAAACAGGTGAAACTGATTCGCATTCGCTTATGCTTCCTAACAGGGCAGATTGATATCCCTGAAGTATAACTAGTATAGCAGTATATATGAGTAGAAAACAATAATGTAGTTTAATTTTCATTCAGGTGTGGAGTTTAGCATCCACTCCCGTGGGTTCAAGGCACAGCTGCAAATGTGGTACTCTTTAAGTGTTTTAGTTATTGTACCTTGCTCTGTATGTGCAGTGGATGAGGGACCTCAATATGAAATACAAAGCAAGATTGAGAAACGCTTGTGTAGGTCTGTAACATGGTCGGCAGTAGACCTTTGCTTTGAAATACTTTTATTATGAAATATCCTGCAAGTTGTATGCTCTGTAAATGGGCAATACAAAAAACGTGCAGCGGTCCAATTTCTCTATAATGGTCGAGATCTTTGAGTAATATATCAAAACCCCAAAAAACATTACCAAGCAGATTATTATTCGTTGCATAAAGTGCACAGCTTAGGCCACAAAGGGCCAATTATTCTCAACAATGGCAACAATAAAGTCATTTCAACATAGACAATGAAAACCAACAGAGGGCTACACGTCCTTTGACCTTTCAGACTCAACCCAGGATCCTCATTATAAGCAACTGAAACCCTTTGATATTCATGGTGGGTGTTTTGTTTGCTTTTCTCAGCCCCAAAAAATGTTGCGGAACGAACATGATTATCTTTTTCTTTCAGGGCAACTTAACACACTCACTATGTTAATTACTAAAATGTACTTCTGATGATATCTCTGGAATTTACATGATGAGGATTTTAAAGGTCAAACAAATGCTCAAACAAGTATTGTATAATTCGCCAATATGACGTGTCGCCTATTGAAATGTAATTACAAGTAGAACTTTGCTAATGAAACTATTTCTGTGGTGTGGTCTACAACATGACGTACAGGTCCGGAAACAGTTGAAAAGCAAAGAAGCAGTATATCATATAAACATATTTAAATTCTTAATATGCAATACAAGGAAATGTGCAAACGTGATGTGGACTAAATGGATTAAATGCAATCATTCCCTCTAGAGTGATTTACATTTCAAATTCTGAGTAAATCCAAAATACTATCATACGAGCTGTAATTTGCAGTTCTGTTTGCAATGAAAATATAAACTTTGTAGCATAACAAGATCTATTGACAAAGCCAAATAATATAAAATGTGTGGCAGCTTTTTCCATTCATGAACCTCTCTCAATCTTTTATCTGTGTGCTTTTTCAATTTCTATGTGGTTATGGAAAAAGCTGCACTTGTTGCCATAGAAACATGGAGACATGCTGTCATGTTGAGTTCTACGGGTAACCATTTTGTTGTCCTCAAATTGAAGGGTTAATTTATAGTTTTCTACTGAAGGTCTTAAGTCAAATGGCAAAGGTTATTGTCTAGTAGTGCAGCCCTCTAGATAGGGCAGCAGCATGGATAATGTAAAATAGAAATACAGCTAGGCAGAGCAGCAGTGGGGATAAAAATTAAACAACAACAAGAATTAGCAGCGGTAGGGATAAATTAAAATAGAAATGTAACTACATAGAGCAGCAGTAGGGATAATGTACAACAGAAATACAACCAGAAAGAGCAGCAGTAGGGATAATGCAGAACTGAACTATAACTGCACTGCTGCAGCAGTAGGTTTGCATATAAACAGTAGAAAATCCACAAGCCAGATAATGTGAACCATAATTATGCAACCGTTATCGTCAGTGCTTTGTAACTCAACATGTAATAAAGGCTCTGAACCTATTTGTTTTCAAGAATCCGAGATTGCCACAACATGCATGCCTCTTACAGCAACCACATCTCTTTCAATTAGCTTCCCGAGTGTGACTCACTGGGACACCTTCCCCTGTGTGTCACCTCAGGTTTGCACAAACAGATGGAAAAGCTGCCTTCCAGTGGTGGTTGTGTTCACTCCGATTGGTGTGTCCAGCCGAGAGGACGTAGCTCCCCTGAGTGTTTACCTGCCGTGTCCCCATTCATGGTGCCGGAATAGGGACATTGTGGAGGGAGAGGAGCCCTCCATCAATTCTTTTAGTCAGGCACTTCCAGGCCCAAACATGGGAGAACAGGGCAGGCTGGTATATTAGATATTAGTAAAGGATGACAGGTTGGTATATTGGATCTGGCAGGGTGGTATATTGCATTACCGTTCAAAAGTTTGGGGTCACATAGAAATGTAAACTTGTAGCTGGAAACTGCAATTTCTTTAAGAAATATCTACAAATATATATACCGTTTATCATTTCAGAAGGTTTATTAGTTATCAGAAACCCTGTTAGCAATTACACAGCTGAAAACTGTTGTGCTGATTAAAGAAGCAATAAAACTGGCTTTTTTATACTGGTTTAGTATCTGGAGCATCTGCAACTTTGGGTTCGATTACAGGCTCAAAATGACCAGAAACAAAAAATACATTATTTGTGATAAAATGCCAACAAACTGAAGATCTTGCACAATGTTACGTACTAATCCCGTCACAGAACAGTACAAAAGACAGATGCCACTGCATAAAGGTTTGTTTCCTGTGTCTGTTTTTGGTGTTTGAGCAATTCCTCGTCCATCCCCACCCTCTTCTGGTCTTCTCACCTCAGTTTCCACTCACCAGTGTCCCATCTCCTCATTTGCCTGGATATTTATTCTGTTCCTTTCTCCAAGTCCTTGCCGGTTATTGTTTGTCATTTGACACTGTTTGTGGGTGCGTGGTTTTTATACATTCAAACTAAACATACCTGTTTTGGGAATCTCTGTTTTGCCTGCGCTTATTTTCTAGACACCCGTAAAACGTGACAATTAAATATTACCCGCAAAACGCTGTTCTGAATGGCGACAGTGAAAAGGGCAGTCTGGCCTTCTAGGCAGAGTTGCAAGTAAAAAACACATCTAACAACTGTTAACGAAAAAAAAGATTAAAAATGTTTGAATGGCTGTGCACATTGACAAAGGTTCCAGAAAAATATAAATTACATTTTAGATTTCTTTTAACAAGCTTTTTTCACAAGACTTTCCCCAAAGAGATCTTGACTGCTTTTCAGCCATTCCAGAATTAGCCTAGCTATCATTACATCATCTCATTAGCATTTCTATCTCTATAGCAGACAAAAATGCCACATATAATGAGAATAAGAGTCAAGAAAATATCCAAGCTCTGGTCATTTGGTGTGGGCAAATACTGCAGAAAATAACTTCTAGCATGGACTTGTAGAATTTTAAGACATTGAAATATGTATGTATGGAACACCATAGAAAAACAAAAGCAGATTACTATATAAATACACTATCTAGCCATTATAGATGTCCTTCCAAATTCATGAAAATCAAGTATGCATAAACACTCGTTTTCACTGAGTCTGTTAACTGAAAAAGTTATTGGACTCCTTGATTCATTGCTAGTTATAGACACTAAGAAAACCACAGGGGTTGAGATGCCAGATCCAAGCTTATTGGATAGTCCTGCTCCAATTATCTCTGGAACTCCAACGCATATATTTCATCTAACATTGATTTTGTGGGTTATCCCATAAGTCTGGAAAACCACGAATGCTCTCACTGCATCAAGGCAGGGACACTGCCGGCCTTGGTAACTATGGCGCATTGGGAAATAAACCGTTATGCTCATTTTTAATCACGAAATTACATTGTGAACAAATTTCAATCTGCTTTCAGATCGAGGCAGAGTACTATCACCGCAACTGCACTGGTTGAAATTATATTGTCAAGGCCTTGAAGTGGAGCAGCTTTGTTTGCTGACCTGTCGAAGGTGTTCAATACAGTAGATCACTCAATATTATTGAATGAACTGTCTGCATTGGGCCTGGCCAAGGACACTTGGTTTCTAATGACCAGAACACAGGCTATTGTAGCTGTTTAAAATAAAGATTGTCACCCACAAAGGTGTTCCACAAGCTTTAGTTTTGGGTCCTATATTTTTCACTCTATAAATTCATTTAACTTGTAACTCTTTAAGAAACTGCATTACATTTTTAAGACAATGACACTACAATATGGATAAGGCTGCCTCTCATGAACAAGCTGTTGCACACCTGCAGTGTGATTTACAACTGTTACAAACATCACTTATAGAACATAGGTTGTAAACTAAATGCCAATGAACAAGTATTTTACAGTTAACAGAACTTTGGATGACTACTATAAATGGTTGTTTTATAGAATTTGTTGTATTTCAAATCACCTGTTAGTGAGTTGGTACACAAGCTTAAGATTAAAAGATTAAAGATTAAAATTGGTTTCTTTTATAGAAATATCAGAAATGTATGCCTGAAAAAGCATAGAGAAGATATCAGCTTTGAAAGATATTGTGCAAGCAACTTTTAAGTTGCTACTAGATTATGGTGATATGCTAAAAAAGCATGCCTCGGCTTCTGTACTAATCCAGTCAACTGCGTGTTTTATCGCTGGTGCAAAAGTTCATCCTCACCCCTGTCTGACATATGCATCAGTTAGCTGGGAGTCATTAACATCTAGAAGGGCCAGACATTGGTTACATGGTTTTATATAAGGCAGTCATGCAAAAACCTCCTGACTATCTAACAGGCAAAATTAATTTTAAGAATAGCAGTTACCAAACATGCTCTGAAGACTGGATAGTGCAGGAGATACCGCAGGCCTACTCTGAACCGGCTAAAACCGCATTTGAATATTTCACCCCACATTCATGCAGTGCCATTCAGAGTGGACTGTTTGAGTTTGAGTTAAATGTTTCAGTGCCTATAAGGCATTTTACAATTGTTATAAATTGTCTTTTTCTTGTCAGTAGTGATTGTTTTCTTAATGTATGTTTTATTTCCATTTTATGTGTGTTTCATACAGGACTCTGCTTGGTCTCAGCTGATTTTTCTGTATATACATATACATTTTCTGTGTACAAAAATAAATAGTACGTTCCAGACATATATTATTTGAATGTTACAGGTCCTCACTATGAAGACATTTCTATGTTAAATGACAGAAACCAATTGATTTTCACAAAACATGTATGTATTCTCCGTGTAAAGGTAACTATGTAGCTTTTGTATCAAAACCTGATTAGAATATTGTCCCATTCATACGTATGTAAGTATATGTGTGTGTCTTCATAAAACTGCCACACTTCAACCTGTAAGAGAGAGAGATACTTTAATATAATATTTAAATAACGTTGTCCTTTATTTGAAACATGTGTGTACATGTCTTTACTTTTGAGTTTTTTACTTGCTCCTGTGTTTTTGTTTTTCACTGTTGTACTGTATGTTTAGTATGTTTCCCAATGGCTTTGGCAACGCAAACACACTTTTCCCATGCCAATAAAGCCCTTTAAATTGAAATTGAGACAGAAAAGTTTATTTATTCAACCTAAGGCAGAGTTAGGTGCATTTCGTGAGTGTTGGATCACATTCTTAGGCTGTGAGATAAAATACATAACATTTAACAATTCAAGATTAGGTCCAATTGACTTACTATTGGTTGTTGTGTCAACTTCTTTGTGCTTTACTGAGCCTCTCCAGCCACATGATTGTCTATCTGAGACGTCCATGTCTTAACTATAATCACACATTTAAAAATGTTCCAACCACTGAACAACAGAATTACAATGTCCAAAAAGAGTACTTCATTTAGATGGCCAATACATTATTACCTGGTTCACTCAACTGAATGAATCAAATTAACTTAATCGAATTGTGTCTAAGCTGTAGCATTGACTGTCAACTTGCCAGTCAGGCTTGTCCTGACAACGTTCCCTGATGCTCTGATCCTCTGAGGACGTAGTGTGTGAAATCAGTGAAGTCATTTGCATAGGGAAGGCCGACTCAGATCTGCTGGCCTATCAGGAGAGAGAATCAATCCGTTCTGGCTCAGAGTGACAGAACCGTATGTGTGTACCCATACATACCAATGGAGAAGGTCTTAGCAAATTCACCAAGGGTAGTTGCATCTCCCTGTGATTTACTGTGGTGTATTCATAGCATGAAAACTGGAAGAAATATAAAAATAAAAAAAATTCAACCATGGATTCTATTTATAGAAAACAACAATATAAAAAAATATGTATTTTTAGAACTATAAAGAATTACCATCTTGTGACAAATTATTTTAAAAGAATAACATTTTGGGGCATTTGTCTTTAGACAAAAATCTATAAAATGCCACTTCGTCAGTGGTTGAAACAGCACCATGTTCCTCATGCTCATGGCAAAATGTGCAGGATTGTAGGAAATGAAATTTTCCAGCAATTCTAGTGGGACCAAAAATAATCTCACGGGTGTCTACTAGTCTTGTGTTGTCATACCTCCCAAATCCTATCAGTGCTCCTCTTCCCTTGGAGGTCCGGAAAAACAGTTGGAAGGGATTTTCCGTTTGAACATGCCGTTTTCAGACCGGACGGGACGCGTTTGGCGGTGTGTTGTTACAAATGCTAGCATCCAAATGTGCAGAAAACTTAACAGAACCTAAAGAATCAAAGAAATTCTGTGCTGTCAGAAAACGGCATGTTCTGATTGCTGATTTGCTGGAAGGGCTGAAGCCCGGCCTGAAGCGCTGTTGCACCCACGACGCTAATGTATTGAGCACGGTTGGAGCTTCGCCCAAGCCAGGCATTCCATTATATAGACCTGTTGTAACAGATATACACCAGGGTTCCTATTTAGCTATATTTCTGTTGTAGACATTCTCGTGTGTAATTCATCTTTCTGTTACTTTATTCTTGTTTTTTATTTAACGTGTTGCATTTATTAGAGCTGTATATTCCATATTCTGAATAATGTACACCGGAAACTTTATAAGAAAAAGAGGTTCCTTTCTTAATACTGTTGGTGTTTAGAACGATTTAGGTCAAGTTTTATCTGATTAGATGGGCAGGAAAGTGGATCCTGTTAGACAAGGGAATTCTATATGAGCATGGAAAGCTATGACAGAACGGTCCTTCTCCCATAAACCAGACTAAAAGGGAATTATCTGGCTAGCATCCAACTGACAGCCAACTATCAATAATATATCCCAAACCCCCATCTTAACCCTAAACTTTATCTAGTGTTAACCTATTAAAAAATTTAATATTTGTTTCCACATTAGTCATGTCTCCTTGCCCATTCCCTTTCCAGTGTGCTCTTCCATTAAATTTACATTACAGGAGTTGCTACATTGATTTTTGGACCGATACATTAATTATATTTATCAATTGATTCTTGAAGAACACAACTTATAAATGCTGCATGGGTTTAGTTTTACTGTTGTTTCCAAGCAGAACCCAAAGTACAGGCTTGTTTGTGAAAAAGTCCATAAACATTATATAACCCGAAAACATGGTTGAAATAATAAATGCCAGTCCCTACATCCAAAGCTCTGTGTGCAAATTTCAGCGTGGCAATTCTCCTCCATCGCCCCTCTCTGCTTTTTACAAACACTGGGCAGAGGAGAAGCTTTGTTATCGATTTCACTGCAAAATGAAATCTAAGACCAAGGGTATTCTCTTCAAAAATCTTATCCTCAAACGTTTTTGGAAAAAACTCTGATGTCTGACCAGAGGCAAAATAATATTACATTTCCCAACATTTGAGAAAATCTGATTTAACTGGATATTGCATTTTAGGCAGCAGAAAGACCGCATACAGAAGGTGTTGCTGTATTCACGCACACCGTCCTTTTTTGGGACATGGAGTAGTGTTTGAGAGGCATGGAGCAGGCAGATCCTGACACTTCCCCAAGGGACTGGGATAGCTACGCCTTTTTATAGGAGCGTGTGTCTAGAGTGAACTCAAATAGGCCGGTTCTCGTCAGTTCTGCAATCCCACCAACAAATGCGCCACACTCAAAAACATTGGGACACTATCCGTACCTGGTTACAGGATTCAGAGGTCACGTGGGACGTCAACCTATATGAATTTCTCTCTGGATAAGAACGGGATGAATCGACTTCTTGTAGAACGGATGAGTCAATTTGGCGAGCAGATCACATTTGCAAACAGCAATCAACGTAAAGCAGCTTTGACTAGGAAACACAGCAAGCACACGTCAAAAATACAAATGTTCCAACTCATGCCTCGGCTGCTCATTCCATGTATATTGTACATGATTATTCCACTCGCCCCTTTTGCGACTATTTCTGAATACGCAGCGATCTGAAGAGAAAGAGTCAGGGCTTGGTGAACATTGTGACAAAAAAAAGAGAGCTTCCCAAGGGACAGTGTCCCCCATAGTTGACTCCTGAGGGAGCGAGCTGCTTTAAATAAAGTGCTCCATTTCCGTCCCAAATTCTATCTTCCTTTAATCCAATATAAGGTATAGAAGAGCAGGGAGGGCGATAGGGGAATAAGCTGTTTGGTTCCTTCCTCTGCACTGCTTAAGCCTTCAGAACCGGGGGTTTAAAACTTTTTGGGTTGACCCAGTTAGACATAACTGTTAACTGTACACTTGCGTCCCCCCCCAAAAGAAAAAACATTTTTACAAACCCACCAGATCCACAGTGGGGAACCATGCTGAGATGTGTGTATTACAGCGCCAACGCACCAGACCAGAAGTGTCACACTAAAATGACAAATGTTACTGGTAACACTGGTAACTTTCCCCAAATCCCAGCCTTCCCCGAGTTGCGCGGCGGTCTATGCCTAACATGTGTTGGCCCCTTCGTCCTCGCGGGCCCTGCCTATGGAGGTGGGCGGGGACATCGGGGGCTGACCCCCCAGGTGCAGGAAGGGGGATGCAGTGGTGACCGGTCCAGTAAAATCACTTAAATCACACATTGGATCTCAATGAACAAAACATCAAAAGAGCAAAACCAACACTGTGCATTGTGTACTTTGTTCAGAACAGAGGGGTCAATGGAAACCACATTCACTAACACGTTGAAGGCTGGATTCAATCTCACACTGAAAACAATTGACATTACAGTTGTTCCAATTTGCATGAATTTCATCACGTCAGCTCATAGTGTGACTCAGTAGTGTGTGTCCCGCGTGTCTCTATACACTCCCAACAATGTCTGGTAATGCTGCTCTCCAGGGCACTTGTTGTAATTTAATTTGCACCATAACACGTGACATTGATTCACAATCACTTTTGCTTACTCACCGGACAGGTTGGTAGCCCTGAAGTTTATTTGACTTGGTGTTATACTGTGATGATTAAGTGTTCCCGTCATTTTTTAAAAACAGTCCAGATAAAAGTTACTTACCGAGTTTATCTAGTGTCACATAGATTTATGTGAAACTTTTGAGAACAACCTTGGTTGTGTGTGCGTGTTGAAAAGACCATCTCAATAGAGAACTTGTTTGTTTTTGTGTTAAATCAGTTCCTACCTAGTTACTTTGTCACTTTCCTGCATAAGAGCGATCAACAACATGACACGGTCCACTCATAATAAATAAAGTAAACCTACATGTCCAAGTTCCATAATTAGAGGGTAATTTTTTTTTGTTATTGTCAGTTAGACTTATGTCTTGTGTCTTTGACTAAGAGAATGTGTTGTTTAGCTTATCATTCGGTTTCCTCTAAAAAGCACACTTTCTAATTCAGGGATTTGACCCCAGCTTAGTTGCCCCATAATTATTGACATCACGTTTTCAGAAATCTGACCTTGTCTGCTAAAGCTGAGAAGGCAAGGTTTTACTTCCAAACAGGGAAGATTCATAATAAAATCTATATGATTTATTCAACTTTTCTAGCACTTTACACTACAGCAAGTAAACTTAAGTGCTCGAAAAAGCAAAACCGAATAATAAAACAAAACCCCTAGAATAAATTAGGTCTGGACTATACTTTTCTGCCATTATAAAGCGAAATTATATAACATTTCGGAATCAACACAGAATTCCCTACAGCTCCTGAGAGTATTGAGCTAACAGCCGAATAAGGAAAATACAGAAAGAACACCCCACCTCAATATAAAACATTATAGCTCTTTTATAACACGTTACGGACACTAAGGATAGCAGGCAAGGATGAGTGTCACTCCTAAAGAACGAGGTGATCTGAAAAGCAATATCATTGTTACAGACAGTTGCAGCTGCCAATTACGCTGAATCCTTCGGATACAGTTGATCACAGTGTGTAGCATTTTATTACAGTACACATTATAGCATTCTGAATCCGAAAGCAGATTGGCCACTCCTTGAAGTCTTGCAGATTAACCCATAGCTCTCTTTTCGGTCTTTTCACTCCCTCTAACCAACAGCCGAGGGTGGATTCATCCCTTTAGTTTTCTCCATACTGCGTCTGCCTCTGCTCCATACAGTTCCTCCCAAGGTTTCTCTCATCTTAGGTGTTATACACGGTGCGCACATACGTGGCATCTACTCCACCAAGGATACTTCCTCAAGGTGTCTGTGTTACAGGACGTTTGCCATGCTTAATCTATTTTACTCAGGTCGAAGGAATTTCTTTTCACCAAACTTCAACCTCATGTATATAAAGGCCATTATACCAGCACTAGAGAGCTTTTTACACATGGATACACCACAAACAAAGCATTCATCCCATTTAATCTTCCGCTACAATATCCAAGGTTCATATTTTCTACCAACCCATGCGATGGCTTCCCTTGGTACATTTCATATAATTTTGAACCCTACTGGGTTATCACCAGTCCTTTTAGGGATTAACTTCATGCTGAGTAGATACCAAGATAACGTCCTCTCCAACACTCAAGAGTCAAGCTCCACCAACAATCTAAACTATTTAGATCCTTTAACCATCCAGAACCATCTAGATAAGGGTATTCAAGTCTTACCCTAATACATCCAGAGCATGTGTTTGTTCTGTTCTACCTTATCTTTAAATGCACCCAGGTGGATTCCCAGATTACACTTTTGTAATAAAAACATTAAGTTCTAAATGGCTCTAAGGTCCAGGTTTGAATACCACTGACCACCATTTAGCCACCGCAAAATATTAAGCTCCTTCAGCCCTTCCAAACTGTCATGCTCCTTAAAGCTTCTAGACCCTAAAATGATGACTTCAACCACAATGCTTTCTTTCTACTACCACCTAACTGCATCCAACAATCTTAAACTCAAGGTCATTCAGATAAAATACTTCCTCATCCTTTCCTACAGTCAGTTACTGTGGATCCTAAAAGTATTCACACCCTTCTGACAAGTTTTATTGTGTTACATCATGAAATAAAAATCTATTGAGTTCTTGCTGCTAATGAACATTACGCAAATCCATAATGTCAACATGAAATCTACAAATTGATGAAATTAAATGAAATAGAATAATTTGGTAGAGGCAACTTGACCAACAATTATAGCCCAGTCTCTAATGACAGCACATCTGGACAAAGCAATTTCTGCCCTGATTCAAGTAGAAAATCCCAAGGAGATGACTATATTTGAAAGCCACTATATCATAAAAGTACACACAGTACGTGTGTTTCTGGATGATGTGATGATGTCATCACTGCTAGCTCTGGGCTCCAGTCTGCGCGCCATGTGCTATTGTGCTCGTTATCATCTCTGGCAGGCAACCATAGCCGATGGCAGCCACCATGAATCTGCATGTGTGAAAACGAGTAGATTAAGTTGAACACAACGGTCTGCCATTTTAGAAGCTGTATCCAGTTCTTTCATAGCTCAGTTACAAACACATGCGCTCAAACATGAACTGACAGACACGCACATACTAAAGGTTGGTTAACATGTCATTGTTTGTTGTTGTTGATTTTGTATTTCATTCAAATGATTTTGTAACCTGTGGAATAAAAGCTTTATTTTTAACTCAAACTCCAAGAATTGGAGAAGTTCAGCAGTTGCCACGACAAGCTCCTGAGAAGCAATTAGGGTTATCAGTCTGGCTCATGGACAGAACCACGCATTTTTCGCCTTGCCAAGGTAAGGATTCAATTTAGCAAACATTCATATACTGGTCGGGCTCTCTAACAACTAGGCTTTCTGCCACCACGTCAAAAGAATATAATCAATATTCAATGTTAAAATTTGAATTCTAACTAGGGGTTCCAGACTGTCCTTTTTAACGTCTGATGTCATTACATGCTTTAGTCCTCTGTGAAGTGACCAGACCCATATACAACAGGCCCAAGAAGTCTCCAGAGAAAGGTAGCTCAGTAATTCACCAAGGCTGAAGCTCATTCCCCTTATTTCACACCGTTGCAGCACAACTGTTAAATCACATCTCCTAGCGGGAGTTAACTCCATTCGCCTAGTGGAAGTCTGCCATTCTCTGCATTACACCCTTATCTAAGGTGGCATGGTCCCCCACAGCAGCCAAAACAGGTTATTAGAGACCTGAACTCTGGCAAGTACACCGTCAGGATTCCAAGATAAACACACAACACATTCGCAGTTTTACCCAAGCTGGGCTACATTTTGCTGTCCTGGGAACAGGTGCAAATTGCACAAGGAACGATATGCATTTGTACAGTGGAACGTCTCAGAATTTGTTCTCAAAATCGTCTAGAGGAAACCAGTGATCATGAAGGTACATGGGGTAGTAGGGCATTCAAAGAGCCTTGGTCCTTATCTGCTTTGGCCCACTACTGGGTAAGGGCTGCACATGACATGAAGCTTATAATGAATCCCACAACGTCAGCGCTTCAACCAAAAAAGAAATGTGGAGCAGAATGACCCATAACCCATTTATCATTTTACATTCATTAGTTCCCGCTAACTCCTTGCAATCCAGTGTCGATTTTGTCACACATTTTAGTTTTACTCAGTTTGTATATTTATCAGTATACTAAAACCCTAACGGAGTTGGACAACGTTTTATGACTCTGCACATGACAATGTAGATTAGCATTATTTTATAGAATCAAATTAAGTCTAAGTTAAAAGTCGGTAATTTAAGTCTATAATTGTATTAATTGCTTTTCTCCCCCAATGAAAAAATGCATGCTTTGGCCATCTTTTACTTCATAATGTGCACAATCAGAAACCCTTATCCAATTACAGTAGAGACGTTGTCCAGCGTGACAGTACACTTATAAAACAAAAAGAGCTAAAATGACAAAAAAGCTGGCAAAATAAACCCTGCATCCATCAAAAATTAAATGTATGGACTTTAACCCACTGTCGGGAGGTTGTATCATGACCCCTGACCTACTGGAGTTACACTTCTGCAGCTCAGGTCAGGCAAGTTTGTCAGAAGCCAAATAAAATTATGGTAGATTGTGCTGTTTATCGGGACAGAATGTGCATAATTAGTTTATTGATGTGAACAAAACAGGTCAGTCATCCGATATCATCCTCTGATACATATCTCTGAAGGTAAATGGCCTTGTGTTGCAGATTCTGTTGGCAGCCCACAAAGAAAAACAGCTAATACCGACCCCAGCCTGAGAAGACAGTGATAGTCTTGTGGGGGTGATTCCTTCCCCTCACCTGTTTACGACATTTTGTTTTCTTTGTTCGTTTGATGAATGATGACGCTTCAAGATAACCTCAAATCCATCTGAATATGGCGGAACAGAATTGGAGTGATGAATGTCTACGGCCAGGGGTGTCTATTAATCAGAACCTCGTGGTTTTGTCAGACACCCCGTCAATTCCCTTAGCTACTAATGGCGAGGAACAGCACCGACAGGGCCTCAGTCGGGTACCCGATGGATCACGTGGGAGACGTCAGGAGGAATATGGTTTTGCCCGTAGCCCTTTTCAAATTGGATGTCACTGCACTCTCTTCCCAATTTGGCCCCAAACCTGTCAGAAAACCACGGGCCACCGTGGCTGATATAACAATGTGCCTGTCAGTGGGACCAATTTGCTTTGTGTCGTGTGCGTTACGATACAGAGCAGTTCATTCTTGGTCACAGTACTTTGGGGTGCGGGATGTTTCCCAAGGACTTATTCAAAGTCGCTTAACGGGGATCCCGTTACTCGGGGCATGAACCTCAACAGGGTCATAGAAGGTTTTTCAGGGTGGATGTTTATTATTTTAACATACCTCTGGAATTACTGATACCAGGAGCACTCTTGAATACGGCCACTTTCTGTAGTGAGGGAGTATATGTTGATGCCTTATAAGGTAACAAAAAATAACCCTTTTAAGGGCAATTACATCAATTTAACCATTATTATCACAGGAGAACCAAACTAATTCCAGGAAGTATTCAAACCCTAAGTGAACTCTCAAATCCTACATAAAACCTTTACCAATGCCTGCTAAAAGGGTGCCTTACTTAAAGTGGTAGAGCAGCGCACAAATTATAACAGAGCTACGAACAGAACCAATTATGTAATATGTGACACATACGATTACATTGGAATTTTATTCTCCAAAAAACACATACACTTGGGAGTCGTTTAGCTGGCCCTCTTATCCAGAGCGACTTAAAGGAGCAATAAGAGGTAAGTGCCCTTGTGAAGGGCAAAACAACATAAGGTGGTACCTTCACAACCTTGGGCATTTGTGTTCATTGAGAGACTCTCTGGCTGTGTGAAGGCTGGCATGCTGAGTGAAAACGGCGACTGTTAGTTTCCAGCCAAATACTCTCAATGACTGTAGGAAGGTGCTCCATGTTCATCGTAGTAGTAAACTGGAGATCTGTCATCCTTAGATATATAACCGCCTAAAGGTTACCTTATTTAAAGACCTATGAACACTTTTTAAAAGATAAGGTCCCACTTCATTATAAGAGTCCACATTTCCATCGGCCGGTGTTCCGTAGATAGTAACACCGACAACAAAATGTCTGGTGATAAGCGACTGCTATGTTTAGGGTTAGAGTTAGGATGAAAAGAAGGTTGAGGGTCAAGTTTAATGTTAAGATTAGGATTATGATACGGGTTCAGGTTAGGTCAATCGTTAATATAGACAGTTAGTCAGTTGAAACATTACTGATGGTAAGCAGCCACGCTTTGTAATCGTGGGACAGTGCAGGGAAATCACCCCACCCCAAAAGTCCGAAGTAATATTGCGCTGTACAGAAAAGCAAGCAGCATGAAGATGCATAATGGTTCATTTAATAAGCATATCAATTGCAAATGGTTGGTTCACTATTCCGCCATCACTGATCAGTTATTGCACTTTTGACCAGCGTGATAAAACTGCTCATTAATGGATTCATAATGGATTTACGAATGATTGAATAACCCTTCATAACGTAATTGTAACCCTTCGATTAACACTTTATAATAAGGTAACATTTGTGAAAGTAGTAGCAATAATTCATCCTTGCTCACTATATCTCTCTGGACACGTGTGATGTGTTCCTTGTCTCGTGTACACAACGACATCCATTCCCTAGACAGAAGCACGCACAGATCCCCTTGGTTACAGTGTTGTGCAGTGAAACATTGTAATCTCTTGCCTAGGTAATTAGATCCTTGTTTGAAAGCCATGGCACACATCTGCTAATGTCGAGGGAGAAAGGAAAAACCTGACAAATCTATTCCTATCCTAGACTGTTTTCACTGCACCGGAAATCAATTCCTTTGATGTCATCGAGGTTGTACGTATGAATCATGACAGGATCATTGTTCTACATTTAGCATTGTTCACATTTATTTTTGTTAATACACGCTCTGAGTTTCTAGTGTGTTTATCGTGACAAAATGCTACATTGTGTTCATTCTGTTCCCTAGGTAAATCTACCGTTCTTCAGGACTTTCTGTACCAACCATGAACTAGTCCTCTATCGTCCGTAGACCTTTATCGGTTATTGTAGAGATGTCCACCTGTTCACCGGCACTGTGCGGATCAACGTTACTTACATGACAAATCTCTAGTTCTTTCTGTCATTACCAACGTGGACTTCCACTGCTCTATGTTTGAAGGTGTCCCTTTGGTTGATGTTTGGCAATGTGGGTGAATTGAATTCCTGCCTGTGGGGCCTCCCCTGTATACAGCCACAGTGTCACTAGACCCCCCTGTCTCAGCTCCAAGGTATATTGTGACTATATTATAGTGCTGGGGGAGTAGGGTCAGTTCTCTTTCTCCATTGTAAATCCTTGAACATCTAAAGAACGTACTCTAAATTGTCCTTGTCTGCTTCTCTCTGAACACAGCTCACATGTATTTATTAATTATTACAACTTGCTTGTAATAAGCCATGGTTCCTCTCAAGGTTTATTCCTAAATGTTGGCCCCTTTTAGTTTTTTTTCCCTAGCCGCCGCGCTTCAACACTGTTGTTGCTTGCTCCTTGGGGTAATAGATTGGGTGGTTTGTAAATGCACTTTGTAACACTGGCTGATGTAAAAAGGGCATGGTAAATACATTTGATTGATTGATGTGTCTCTCTGGCATTCAAGTCAATGTATCTTCGAGTTTTAGGGTTTCTGGGTGTCAGGTAAATCTCAATAACACCCCAGTGGACCCAATTATTTGTCAATTTGGCTTCAAATTAGAAGGTGAAATTGAAAACCTTGCTCTTGTGCTCCAAAAGGACTCACATTTGCAGTCCTTTTTTCCACCTCCTCCCAACAAATAACGTTTTACCTAAATCCCTGGTTAGGAAAGGGGAACATGTAGCACTCCCGGATGAAACAGCGTTTCGTGCGGAATGTGACGGGGAACGCGCGGGCGAATTCACCGTCGTTCTAACAAAGGAGCGCGAGGCGTTGAGGGGCAAATTCGAATTTAAATTACATGATATTCACACCTGACATCCCGAAATGGCTGTAATGCTGGAGTTCTGTAGTAATCAGTGGAGGCACAGCAGGTGTCACAGCCTCTGCAGATTGCGGCAGCAGCTTCCCCATCTCGTATGCAGCCCGTCCACACCTCAGCACAACACCTGGTGGGTAGGAAACAACAGCTAAATGGGGAGCATCGGCTCAGAAGACAAATGTGTCACTGTCGCCATAACAACACATTTAAAAATCTCATTGACGAAGGACCAGACAGGCGGCGACATTTGAGTCACGGCATTGTCATGCTTTTAAAATGCCACTGAGTCGTGGACTAATAGCTCCGTCGATAACAGCAGGTTACGACAAACTAGGACCCCTGCATTTAGAGCAAAACAGTCACAGTATGTATTGTTCCGCCAGACCAACCCCGGTGAGACCGCGATCAATAAAGGTAACCTCGCCATCCACACTGCCTCCCTCCTTGTTTCATTTTAGCCGTGTCATGTCGCCGAGGGGAATCATGTGACACGTCGGGTCGCGCCGTTCCGTCCTCAGCACAGGTTGCGAGAGGGAAGACATCTGTCATACGTCAATCGATGTCCCATTTTTTTTATTTTATTTTCAATTAAACCCTGGGAGTGGCTTCGTAGCGTGTCACCCGTGGTGTTGTTAAGGCTGGATACGGCACCCTGGAGCCTGCCGCCTTGATTGTAAGCGTTGATACTAATAACATAAGCTCGGTCCTTCCAAGAGCGAATGGGTCCCCAGGTCTTCACACAATGCTCCATTACGACCGAACACACCGTGTGTTTCCACAGCCGTTTCGACCCGGCTACAGGCTCACTTGACTGGGGGCAATGAAGGCCATGAGCGGTGGAGCGGCTTAATCCACGCCAGGATATCTGTTTAGCGAGTCACGGATGGGATCTGAGAGGGAATACATATGAGTGACGGGCGTGGGCCTGGGAATTTGGATTCCTGTTGTGCTTTTGGGGATTTAACTTTTTAACTGTTAGCAGGATTTTAGTACAGGTTTTCGGTTCAATGTATTTGTAAGGTTCTTGTTTGCAGAATGCTATGTATTCATTGTTTAATTAGCTGTGTGTGTGAAATATGTACATTTTATTTTGTGATGCATGGTCACATTTGATGAATCTCGTTTTTTGACACATCCAAAGTAACCTACAGTGTCTCAGTTTTCAAATGCTTTCTGTTTTTTTAACTTTCTACCTACATTAACTAGTTATTTTGGATTAGTGCATCTGGTAAATCAATATAATAAAATAAATTAACAGTACAATTGTTTTATTTGTTTTTCAGGACCCTGTTTAGCCTTTTCCGTGTGACCAGCTATTCTTCCTGAGGCCCACTGACAACACAAAACCCCAAGTGACACCAAACACTGACATGCTTATGGCAACAAAGGTTACACATATTGACCGACATGCCCAAACACACCAGTATTAACCACGTTTGTGTAAACCCTACCAGTGTGGAAATACTGCAAAATGGCCAATTCCATGCCATGAAATGCACACGTCCTATATAGGCGGATTCACAAGCCAGCCTGACACAGTGAAGAAAAAAAAGAAAAAAAAAGAAGCATGTTTCTATCACAAACACACAGGGAGCCGTGAATAACAGGATTACCCACAATTCTGAAAATGGATATAGCACGTGTGTAGTTTTCGGAATGAAATCCTTTAAGTGCTTGTAAACAGATTGACGATTTCTAATTAGTATCTGCGGCTAATATAGATTGGAAACAAAATATATATACGATGTCAAGATTATTTGCTTGCTACGAATGCATGTTCACTAATTAGGCACCCCTTTTATTTGATGCACTAAAACATCTGCCCCATTAAGAAGCCACAGCTTATTATGAGTAGCAACCTCAGAGCTGATGAGTTCATGCATCCTATCTAGCAGAGAAAGATCTACCAGTAAAAGCCATCCGTATTACTCCAATGTACAATCTTACCTCGTGGCTTAGTGAAAGCATAGAAGATACGATGGCTGCGGACATAAAACACAATATGTCCTGCCATAGCCTCCCCAGCCTTGTGAGTGTCCGTGTACGAGACTTTCAGATCACCTCCAGGAAGGGGCTTGTTATCGGAGCCATGCCTTCTTGCACAGATGACTTTTTTTAAATGGTCTGGACTGGAAGGGAAATGTGAACAGCTTTATGTGACGCAACACAGGCTTCTAGTGAGTCGGAAAATGGATAACCCCCATATTTACACTAATGAATAAACCACGCAGACTGACACAGCAATTGTGGACATAAATCTATGGTTTCCGACAAATTGGGTGAACCAGTTAAGCACGGGCATTAGTATTCTACCAGGTTTGATAGGATTGACTGGGTAAACCAGTTAAGCACGGGCATGAGTATTCTACCAGGTTTGATAGGATTTACTGGGTAAACCAGTTAAGCACGGGCATAAGTATTCTACCAGGCTTGATAGGATTTACTGGGTAAACCAGTTAAGCACGGGCATAAGTATTCTACCAGGCTTGATAGGATTTACTGGGTAAACCAGTTAAGCACGGGCATAAGTATTCTACCAGGCTTGATAGGATTTACTGGGTGAACCAGTGAAGCACAGGCATTAGTATTCAACCAGTTTAGATAAGATGATATGATTGACATTCCTACACTACCTGCCATAAAGCTAGAGGCAGTGGGAGAATTGGCCCTGGCAAAACCATTCTGCAACTTTTATTTTTCTCCAATGTGTGCTTTTTTCACAAAAGGTTTTGAGGGACATTAACACAGTATCTGTTGGAGTGAGGAAGTCATGCTGTTCTGTGGCAAGCTTTCTCACACATTCCATGTGAAATTATCTCACTGAGTGGAAAACGGCTTCTGTCCTGAATGTGGAGTGGGTTTACTCTGCCAGTAGAATGATCCACCTGCTGGACATGATATACGCTGTGTAGGGAGTTGGCAGAGCCTCCCAGCTACTGGACATGTGGAGGAGAAAGATCCCATTGGTCATGAACAGAGGACAACTTCCTGGGCCTTAAAGGGGAAGGCAAATGAACAACCTCAATGACCTATGAAACCAGACTGGGCCTTAAAGGGGAAGGCCAATGATCAACCTCAATGACCTATGAAACCAGACTGAGCCTTATAGGGGAAGGCTAATGACTGACCTCTATGAAAACAGACTGGAGCTCAGACAGACACACTGACTGACCAGGTATGGTGTCTGGTCGTGGCAGGCCCCTGTGTGGGGCTGGAGGCCTCTGTTACACTTGAACATCTTGTCCTACATCCAGGAGAACACTCCTCAGGGTCAGGAAGCAGGACTGGCCTCAGGCAACAGGGAAAACTCACAGCCCTGGACTGTGCCGAACACTGGCTCTCAGTCCTTGTTTCAGAATTCCGCCCTTGGAAAAGGCATTTTCAACTTTATCATTAATGTGAGGTTAGTGGCTCAACGACCAAGATGTAATCTACCTCTCTGCTACACTACAAAACGTGACCCATTTTCGCTTCTACATTAGCGAAACCTAAAAGTCTGCTTGCCGCTGCTGTGAACAGCGCCGTTCTTTCATGGATCAGTCCCAAACGCCTCGCCTCCAGTAGTCATGACAGAGGAGTACATCCACAAAGCTTCTTACGTTTATTGCAGGTAGAAAAGGTTGGTTCAATGTTGAGGACGGGGCGAATCGATACCCTAATGGTTAGAGCGTAGGACAAGTAATTTGTCCTGGATCCCAAACAAGGTGGGATCCAGGACATTTGATTCGCTAAACGATTCAAATGCAGAAATGTGGAACGATGAGATCTCTACCGGACACACCTGATGTTGCTTTTGTTGGGAGATGTCACATAAGTGTTCAGGCTGGGGGGCATGCTGCTCATTTGTCCACTACATGAGGCTGGCCTTAGCTGACACGCTGCTTAAAGAACGGCCCTGAACGCCACGCCCGAACGCCGTTGTTTATTAGCGCGAATCGGCGTTACACATGTTGTGCTCACGTCGTCACGAGCCAAGCAGAGACGACTCCATTTCAAGGGCAGCCTGGCCGCGTGACGACGGAGGTGTGCGGTCCGCAGCCCTTGGTATCTGCACTCACAGAGAGTGTGACACTGTCGAGGCCCTGTGAGAGTTGTCTGACATGGGGCCACAGGGAAACCATTTAAAGAACGTCTTGAATATATGTGCACGTGCGTGAGTAAAGCATAATGCTCTACTGTGAAAGAGTCCATACATGAGAGAAATACGTCTACTGGTTTAATACAAACTCTCTGACACACACATCTATAAAACAATACGACAGTTTGTGTGTGTCTAAGTGTGTCCATGAGATGTTGCATTAAAACAGATGACACATTTCCATCCCACAGACTAATAAAGTACCTTATTTCACACACACACCTGTTCAACTAGACATTGAAAAGTGTTGTAACATCTGAGCCTGCAAAGCCCATTTCAACCAAAAGATATCGGAGGCCACACGTCAAGTGTCAACAAAGCCTTCCCTTTGCTGTGACCTAGCGAGAATACAGAATGTAGTCCCGGGTTCATTTACCGGCTGCTATGGGCTCAGTACTCCTTTCTCTCGGTGCATTCAGGAGGAACATAAGTATATCCTCCTTTCTGTTCTTTGAAGACTCCAATGTGGAATGGTAATTACACCCTTTTGCCGTAATGCGGATGGTAATTACAGTTCAGCAGCAGACAGACGTCTCATGTTAGCACTTAATTACAATCGCATGAAGATGAGGGGACTTCAGATAAGAGACAGGGAAGCAGGGAAGCCCGAGCCTTTCAAAGTGCGGGAGAAGCTATGGAACTGTGAGAACCGAGGAGCTGCCAAGCAACGGGCCAAATACCGAGCCTGCGTGACGTTCCTCACCTTTCGTCCAAAACGTAATTTATTAATTGCTTTTTACAAGCTTGTTCTAATAATTCATTCAAACATATTTCACAGCGCGATGTCCCAATGTGCCAGTAGAGGGGGTAACGGCCCTCTGTTGGCAGTGGATAACGGAGTGATATACCTCAGATTTCCGCCAATCAGCATCTAGGACACAAACGGCCCCCCCGTCAAACACTTTTTCACCTTAGAGACCTGAGAACGCCTGTGGTAGAAACCATTCGGAAAGTATTTTAGGAACGGATGTTTGGATCTGAAAACCTTATCGGTGCTCATCGTTCGGGTGGACAGCCTCAACCAGGCTAAATTAATTAACTGATGGACCTCTATCCGTCGCGGTACCGGCTCCGTCCATCACAGGGGAACACACACACACCTAATGCTACGGCGCCATAAATAACGTCCGACTCCGGTGTCTGGGCTCCGCTGGAGACGACAGCGTCAGGCTCATGGATTTGCCGCCGCCATAGACCATAACTCACAGGAAAGTGCTGAAAATCAACTCCGTCTTTGAGACGAGAGATCAAAATGTCTGGAGGTCAGCTACGAGGCCATTCGCCCTTGCCGCGATCACATGATCAATGTGGAGAGGGACTTTAAGTTTGCACACTTTTCCACTTGGAGCATTCAATATTGACGCCGAAAACACTTGTCACTGACGCTTTGGTAAAAACCAACAGGTATTATGCCATTTGTTGCACTTCCTACACAAACTCCTAGTAAGGAGGGTTTCTTCTCTGATTCACTGGTGATGCAGCAAGAAGAGATTGCTTGCATTGCTGCATTGATAAAAACTAAAATAAAGAATTGCATGCTTACCACTTCATGCTAAGAAATCTTCCTCTTCCTTTATTTGTTTTGAAATATATAAAAATAAGCAATGTTTCCTATACATGAAAGGTTGATTTTAGCGAGTTTATTTGTCCTGCTACAATGCTATGTGGTGCCTGTAGTTTTTCAGTTTTCACAATAACATGAATAAAGTAGAAACAGGTGTGTTGAACAGTAACTCACATTGAGGTGTATAGAGTCTGACCGTGTTCCTAATTTCCATCCTCATTATGTGAGTGAAAACAAAAGCGTACCAACAAAAACATGTTGTTCTATCTTGCATTATCTTAAAGGGATAGTTCGACCTTGATCCACATTTGGGTGGAATAATACTTACCTTGAGTTGTTCTTGAAGGCCCACTGAGTCATTTTTCACAACAAGACATTATTCCAGACATGGTTCTCATTACAGTGAATCACTTCCAAGTCGGCTGCTACAGAGACGTTGGTGTCAAACGTCCAGGACGGCGAGGTGGTTAGGCACCTGCTCATCTCAGTCCCGTCGACAGTCCAGGTCGTTGCCGGGTGATGGAAACCCCTGGTAGAGAACCGGGGAGAATGAGGTCTTCTATACGCATTCATAGATTTTTGAGGCTTCAGACCAATACATTATCTGTTTTCAATTTCCATGTTTGTTTTTTCCACCCCGGAAGACGATTATCTGTCAAAGGTGTATTACATACGGGTTGCCTAGAATCCTAAATGCCAATTGGCACCTAGCCACGCTATATTAAAGCGCTAGCGCACGAGGGAGTGTGGTGCATGACCACACCCCCTCGTGGGGCTTGGCTTCAGACAACAGAGAATTTGCATTTATAAAAGAGTATTGAAACCTGGACAGGTTGAGGTTTCACAGTAGCCCCGCCCCTCTACGGGGGTACAAACGAAGTTCGAAACTTGCAGATTGAAATTTGCCTAATCAACCCTTGTTCTGGATAATCATAAACCAGGCATGAAATACTACCGCTTCTTAATTCAATCATGTTATTACTCTCTTAAAGCAAACAGGAACACTGTTTCCTCTCAATATGAAACACAGGGTAACTGGGTTAAAATGCAGTCATTTCATTGCAGTCATTTCATTAAGACCTGTGTGTTTAAAAAGCTGACAGTCAGAATGTTTGTCATTATTCCTGTTACCTTTACTTGGACCCCAGCCAAAGGGTCGAGGACGGGTCGAGTGGATCTGGACCGGCATCAACAGATCAGACCCAGTAACCTGAAGATTGATTAGACAGGTAGGAAATCTGGATTTGTGATTGGAGCGATCCAACATCAGCTGATGCATTGCAGGCCAATTATGACTTGGGTTTTCTGGCTGAACTTTGTCTTCTCACAAACATAAACACTGGGACCTTCTGGTTGTAACTATGCAAGCACATGAATACATAAGCTGACGTTTTCAAGTTGTTCAGCAGATACATTGGTGACTTTGTACATTTCTGTACAGTGTATTCGTTTACCATAAGTTTGTTTATTATCAGCAAGTCTAAGCGCAACTATTAGAATAAGGCAGTACAAGATTTTAGGTCTCGAAACAAGAATATCAGGCTTGTTAAGATTTGTTGTTGTTGTCTTATTTAGACTGAACAATGTCTTGTAACAAAGCAAACTCTCGCTGCTGCTCTGGCAGATTTTTTTTGTTGTTGTTTGATTCAAGTGTTTATTCATATTTTTGGGAAAGCATTTTTTCCCTCATTAAAATGATTTTTGTACTTACTTTTGAAAAAGCTTATATTCAGTGTAAGCACCACAGTTGGCAGTACTGGAATTTTCTCTGGGAATGAGAATCTGTCACACTAAATGGTATTGCTGTGAACAATTGGTAAAGATGTGTAATTGTGCCGATGGAAGTTACGATGTCTACGTTTCTACTGGTCGTAACTACAGAATACGAGATGAGCCACCGAAGAAGCCATCTGAAATGTCCCTACTCAATAATGCTAAAGCAATAGATCCAAATGATAAACAATAGGTCCATCAGTTAATGTATACTAATGATAACAACAGAACACAGTACAAATACATGGCAGTCATTTAGCAGAGCATATTATCCAGAGCGATTTAAATTAGGTGAAAACCAACCAAAAACGGACGATTTTAAGCACACTGTCCTTAATCAAAGTTGGCAAAGTCAGTGCCAGAGAAATTAAAGTTGTCATTTTTTGGGTGGAGGGGGACTGGGGAAACACGTGACAATAAAACACTACCTGGCCCCTTGCGGTCAGGTGCAGAAAAGCTCCGGTGCAGCCCGTCATGCAGGCCGGTTGAGATCTCCGGATGGTAACCGCGATAGGTAAGGGATCATGCCGATATTCTTCGGACGAGGACAACCGCTATTGTAGCGCAATCTAGAGAACCATCTAATAGCTCCATTGATATGTATCGGAGCATTTTACCGCCCCTGGCGCCCGAAGAAAACCATCACCTCTTTTGTTTTGCTGATGTTGAGCGAGAGGTTGCATTTGCACCGCAGCGGCGGTTTTCTTACTTCCCGTATTACTTACTCATCATTCTAAGGCCTACGGACTTGATATCATCAGCAAACTTCATGATAGAGTCGGTGTCTTGCGGAGCTACACAGTGGGGGACGGCAGAAGGCTGTGGAGTATGCAAGGAGTAGGCGTTGTCGCAAATTCTCACAGCCTCATGTCTACTCGTCGGGCAGTATATCGCTCTGAGCTCGGTTCAGAAGGAACACTGGCGTTGAATGTTATACCATGGCGGCAACAGCTACCCTGGTTGGCTGAGCGATGCCTGCCAATAAATGAGTGCGGAATGTGTTGAAATTGCTGGGGAGCGGAGCATTGGTCGCCCCCATGCAGCTTGATTTACAGTGCATTCAGACATCCCTTCACCTTTTACACATTTTGTCACGTTACAGCATAATTAAAAAATGGATTACATATCTACACACAACATCCCATATATGGTTTTACGAAATACATTACAGAAACATCCAAATAACAAATACATAAGTATTCAGACCGTTTTACTACGACTCTCAAAATGAAGCTTAGGTGAATCCTAATTAAATTCGTTTTTACAAGTTGATTTCAGTGCACGTGTGGTCAATTTAATTGATTGGACATGATTTGGGGACAGGCACACTTCTGGTCAAACAATTTACGTCAGAGCCTGTATTTTCTTAATTTGAGGACTTGTATTTAGCGCACGCTCTAAATACACACGCATTTCTTCAGCGTTGCTGGTCGCTGGATGTGCGTCGGTCTGTCTTGAAGCGATCTGGCAGAGTATAATTTGCCTCATCTGGCTGCCATCTCACAGTCCTAAGTGTGGGTGTTTTTAGTTAAGTTGTTGCTTGTAGGCAGGATGGAATGGAACGGGGAGTTGTGATCTAATTGGCGGGGAATTACATTATTTGTGTATTTTTTGCAATATGTTATAAAATATGTTGGTAGAGTTCATTTTATGTGAACGAATTGAATATCACCTGTGATTGTTAAGGGAGTATCTAAGTGAAATGATTTATGCTGTTTGACATTCTTATGGACTACACATGCCTAGTTTAAAAAAAAAATTATGCCCTGATATTAAATAGAAAATGTATAACAAACTTTCCAAGCAGTATTTATTCTAGCCATGGTACCTACTGAATGTTTTTCACAAGGCATTTCTATTCACCATAGAAGGGGCAAAGCAGTCTAGATATAATATATTCAGTCTCTGAATGTTTTAGCCTGTTTAATCCAACTGAGTTAGGTTGACACAAAGAAAACTCTGATTGTAATATAATCAGGTACATTGTTCTTGCTAACGAAAGGCCCATGGCAGGTTGTGTTGGTTAGCCTGCTTTTTTCCATATCCGTGTCTTTGTGGCTCACATTAAATGGCTCTGAGATATTGATTTAAAATTCAGTACAGTTGCAGCTACGGTGTAAGTCTAATGTTCATGTGTTAAACGGGCTTACACTTTGAACACAACAAAAACAATATTTGCAGTTTATGAGGGTGTTTCGAATTTTTATGAGATAATAATATAGGTAGTTTTGGATCACACTTGTATGTGTCCGAGTGCAGTTTAAAACACGTTTTTATAGTGCTGTTAATTAGCATTAGTGCAAAGTCCGGAAACTATTATCGTAACAGGTAGAATGTGACCTGTTCCTGAGGGCATTCGGTCTTTGTGGTAAGATAGGTAGCATTTTCAATCTCTAAATGCCTTGACACTGGAAGTAGATTTATATGTTTATTCTATCTGACGTGCTGGCTCAGAACACATTCTTTAACCCACGTACGAGACTGGGCTATTATATGGAAAGATTAATGCATATGATAGAGCAAGTAATTTAATTAGGTTTTTCCTCATTTGGCACAGTGTGTGGGCTATCAACCAATGCCAATGCATCAATTTAACTATTCATTTAGATGTTCTCTTACCTTGAAAGAAGGCGATAGTCAGGGAAGACTGCACACCCGCAACGGTTCGTGAATATATTACCTGGATATGAAAATGTGACAGCCGTGACTAACTCTTTGGTTAAAAGGCACGATAACACTACATTTATTTTTATGAATGTAATTCTGCCATAATTGAAACGAGGTAGGTTAAAGATATGGCATAAAGGAAACGATTGAGGTTTTGAAAATGGTGAAAAACATGTCTTTAACTCTTCAGAAACATATTGAAACTGGACTTAATATTTACTGTGCGGCCTCAGAGCTTCAATATTACGACACAAGGGGGATCAATGAAGTATTGAGTAGAAACAAAGAAAACATCGATTGACATAATGAAATTACGAAACCAATAGACGGTCTTCGGGGAATAGCAGGCAAGTTTCAGTCTGAATTTATCGACAAATAAGTTTTGATACCACACAGTTTCTAGGTTTAATTTAGATATATACTCTATGAGGAACATACTATTTCGAATTTAGTCAGTTGATGCTTGCCTTGCAGTTTATTATTGATTGCATATACGTACGTAGTTAAAGTATATCATGTTTTAATATAACAAGTTTAGAGACGGGGGAGGATTGGATGCATCTGCCAGTTGGAAACGTGAAATGGTGGCTATAATAACAGGAGATCCAGATGATCCTCAGTGTTCACAGTGAAATCATTCACATGGCAATATCCCCTTTATTGCCATGGGGCAATAGAATCTTATCTATATAGAGAGAAGTGGGTCTTACTGGCCTTCTAACATCCCTTCCTGCAGTTTTACCAGGAATCAAACCTTCTTAGCCTCCAAGCCCAGCCTGTAGTGACATGTAGGCTTCTATACTATATCTAAGTGAAACCATGTTTACTGCAACAACAAATCTACCTAATGTTTCAACAGAGCAGTGAGGCTGCTTCAATTGATTAGACTTCAAATTCTGCAACCTGCCACTGTTTTCTCTCCGTGATAATTGTTTTTCGAAAAGCCTAACCGATTTGTCAGAAAGCCAGATGTAATTTGTGTATACAAATGTCAAAATGTCAATGCATGTAATCCCTTCAAAAGGTGATCGGGGTTATTGGATAAAGCTTGGCTTGTTTCCACAATTTAGCACAAAGAAATAAAGTGCTTACTAAACTTCTGGGGAGGAAAGCACAGCTAAGACCTCCCCCAACACTTGGGCCCAATTCCAAACCAATTCCTGTCTGCTAGGCAGAACATTAGGAAGGTCCTCATTGAGTCCTTCTCACTGGTCTGAAAGGATGGGGGGCCATGGTGTCAGCTGTATGGAAATCGCATCACCCAGAGCTATTACTGTCCTTTCCCTTGCTTTTTCCAACCCTTTTTCAGATCTTCAAGAGTGCATAAGTATGGCTCGAGGAAACTGGCAAGGAATCTGGCCGTAAATACCAGACTTAACTGTAAGACCATTAACAAACAGTACGGCCTTTTGCTAAGATTGAGTAATATGGAGAAACCGATCCTACTTTATCACAATTTAAAAGGCCTTTGTGGATACTGTGTAAATACTCTGCTCAAAACAATTAAGGAAAAGCATAATCATCACAGTATAACACCAAGTCAATTGAACTTCAGGGATATCAATCTGTCCAGTTAGAAGGTATAAGCGATTGCTAATCAATGTTACCTGTTTTGGTGCAAATGAAAGTGACAACAGGTGCACTGGAGAGGAAACAGCAAGACAACCCCCAAAAAGGGAATGGTTTTTGCAGGTGGTGGCCACAGACAATTGCTCCCTCCTTATCCTTCCTGACTGATTCTTCTCTAGTTTTGTGTTTTGTTAGTGTTCTTGTCACCACTGGTAGCATGAGGCAGAACCATTCAGGTTGCACAAGTACTTCTGCTACTCCAGGATGGCATGTCCCCAGATCGGCACATACCAACCCGTCTGAAACAGACTCCATGAGGGTGGCATGAGGGCCGACGTCCTTTAGCGGGACCTGTGCTCACAGTCTAGCACCACGCAGCTCGATTGGCATTCATCAGAGAAGACCTGAATTGGTTTGTCCACCATTGGCGCTCCGTTCTGCAATGCTGGACTCGGTGTTACGTTGTCTCCTCCAATACTTCTGTATGGTCAAACTATCACATTTATGAGATTTGGCACAAGACAGGTTGTTTGAAGGGGCGGTACAGCAGGTCTATCGTACACAGTATATCTTTGTGATACCCGTGACACGTGCATGAATTCAGCACTGCAACCCGTCTGAGGGCTTATTCTATAGACATTCTATAAAGGCGCTGTCAGCCAGAGTTGGCCCCTTACATTGGGAAGAATGCACCAATGGAGGAAACGAAGGCAGCTATATCTGGCAACGCTGCCAAAAGAGCACTTCATCCTTCTATTAATATCCGCATCCTTCCTGTGACCTCATAAAACAAGCTAAATTCCTCCAGTGCACAAGAATTATTCATTCCAATTCATTTTTCTCTAATTCAATTCTGCCCCAGCATAGTCTACACTAAATCGACAAAATTCAAGGAGCTGCAAATGAAAAATAAGTGTTTGCGTTCGTGTGCGTTTGAGAGTGCTTGGGTGTGTGTGTGTCAGAGAGATATATAGAGACACAGAGAGAGAGAGAGACTGGAGGGGTGGGGGGGTGTGAGGTAGAAGCCTCTCTTGGAGGACAATGGAAGTTCAATAGAAAATGGATGCCTTTCTTCAACACAGCCTTCAGGGGGGTGTCGAAGATCACAGCGTCAGGATGTGTGCTGCTGTGCCGATCTTCAACAACACAGCTGCCTTTCCCACCGAACAGAGCATGGTTCCCTTCCTGGAAGCCGTGTGCATTTGTTGGCCTGAGAGGTCGTCGTCTCGCGTCAGACAACGTCGTTACTTACGAGGCAACGTCCCCAGCTGCCGCCCCCTCTTCCTGGGTTAAGACCACGGGGTGAGGGGGCACCGGTATACATTCAGGAGATAAAGCGCCGGGTCTATGGTATATGGCCAATATAACACAGCTAAAGCAGCCGTGTCTGCGTATAGGTTTTAGCCGTGATATATTGGCCATCTATTAGAAACACAGAAGGAACCTTATTGCTGTTTAATAAAGTGGTGAGCAAAGCAGATAGAACCATACATACACACACAAACACACACATATATATATATATATATATATCTATATCATGTTTTTCAAACCCGCAGTGTACCATCTCAGACGCAATCATCATTCACCGTTTAAACTACCCTGGATGTGGTTAGGCAATAAGGCCCAGTGATTTCTTGTCATAACCGTGGTAAATGCTCTAGTGTCAGTCAGCGTTCCGAGGCGGATATTTTCCAACCACATTTTCTCCTTAGTACATAATATGATAGGGAGGACTGCGAAAAGTAATGGAAAAACAGCAATGTTTTATTGGTGTTTCTTTACAATATGAACTACAATCTCTGGTATCAATAAATGTAGGTCGTGTTCCTTGAGAGGTATGGGAAGGGTGTTAACAGGGAAATCCATTCGCTCCTCGGTCTCTCACAGTCACTATATTTGAATCCATAAGCACATGTAAAATGATGATCTCAAAAGTTGTTGTTTTTTTTGCATGTTATTTTGAAAATACGTCTTGTATAAATGTACCACTTGAGGAGCGTTCTCTCCAAAAATGAGAGAAGGGACAAAATCCCCAAACAGTACCCTCCCCAACATGGACAGTTGGCAGAATGACACACAATAATTCGACCACCAGCTCCACACAGAAATATTTCTCTCACAGCCATAGAGGCTGTAGCCTATACTGTTAAAGGTCAAGCATTAAGCCACCAAAAGCATTGAAAAGGAATTGAAAGCATTGAGAATGAATAACTGGTAGGGGAAAGAATGTTCAACCATGGCAATAATTAGATTAAAATGCCCTCCTTTTATGCTCTGGATGCAATGGGGAAAGAACCCAACCGGTGGTATGTGTTGTTTGATGCACCCAAGAAAAATCCATGTCCTTCAGGTGGCAAGACCGTGCTGCTTGCTATGCCTGGGTCGGAGGTTCGAGTACCTCAAGGCACCAGGATGACATTGTATGCACTGACTACTTCTCTGAAAGTGTGGAAATGACTGCAGAGTAAAGGTTCAAAGAGCACTACAGATATGAAACAGTATCCTTGCCATGGTTTCCTTTCTTTATCTGCGTGGAACCATGTTTTTCAGTATTTAAATGTTAATCGCTGAATAAATGCGTATGCAAATGCAATTCGGGAATCAGAAGGAATTGGTCTAATGCTGACAAAGTGCTGAATTAGACAAGTAAATTACAAATAAATTAAACTGTACTTGAAATTCACTATACTCTGTTTGGGTGCCATTTGGAGAACAAAAAAAACGACATCAACAACAAATACAATCCAGAAAAGGCTTTTTCAAAAAGTAATTTGGGCATGTAACACACGTGTCGCGTCGGCAGTCCCAGGGGGACTCAGAGCCTGACCCCTGGCTTTGCCCGCGCTGTCCTCCCCGGGTCACACAGGACCGCCTGATACGCAGCGGGTTATGTTGTGAGTTTCTTATCATGTCGCCAAACGAGTGGCGTGAGGCCAGCAGTCACCGTGACTTACTGCGGGTTAACCAACGCACCCAGCGCACGCCCCGCTGCGATTAAAAACCGCTGTTCGGATTTGGCCCATGAGTGACCTTTCGTAAAGACGTGGACTGACGCTGCCGTAGCGAACATTCTCCCTGTCAACCCAGTCGCGCTAAGTGGATGTAACTGAAGCACACGTAACTCGGTGCCTTTGTAATTTCGCCGAGACACTTTAACCTGAAAGCTGAGCGTGGATTTGTGGAGTTTTATTGGGAAGTTAAACAGAGGTTTTTAGCGCAGCCATGACGACCATCTGCTCCTCCTCACTCCCCACACAAGGTCAGTGTTTCCATGACGACTGTCTGTCGGCTGTTTCTGCCCCCCCCCCCCCCCCCCCC
>JACXGK010002475.1:0-16124 GCA_016801125.1 Novumbra hubbsi | reverse complement strand
CCTGTCTCTCCTCCCTCCCTTTACCCTCTTCCGCCCTCGAATACCAAATTAGACCCGTTGTGTAAACAGATTGGAGGAAAGCCCGGGCGTTGGTGTGATAGATGGCCGATGAGTGAGGCGTGATCAAAAGGAGCGGTCGCTGCCGTGTGTTTTCACAGACACAACATGGCCGGGAGGGACGGAATGCTAGCCGCGTGCAAATCAAAAGACCAGCTCCACCATTAGCGGATCTCCGTAGGGATACGGGTTACAGTTCCTCAAACGGTCTGGCCGTAAGCTCCGGCGGCCTACAGATGGACTACTGACGCAGCCTAATGAGTGATTACACCCCCCTCTCGCTGTGTACCGTAGCCGCTACTGTCAGTGCAGTCTGTTAGCCACGAGGGTCAATGCCGAAGCACAGGCGAGCTCATTTGCTTGCTTTATCTGCAATAACAGACGGCCTATCAGCAGCGGAGCGTGTGTGTGACCCTGAGGGGTGGTGACGCCAAGGTAACCCGACGGGGAAACGCGGTCCTAGATCGTTAACACGGCTAACGGGAGGGGCTCTCGCGGCTGCCTCACGGCCCCCTAACACCCCCCACCCGCACCGCCCACCACGTACGCAGCGAGACAGACGAGATGCGAGACGAGAGCAGAATGTGCCAGAGAGTGAGAGCGACATGGTGGGCGGGGTTGGGGGGAGTTGGAAGAACAGGAGCGATGGGAGAGTAGAGATCGGGACAGGTGGGGGGGATGGGGGGGGGGCGTGGGAGGCGACAAGGGGGAGGATAAGAGACCTTCATCTTAATTAAAGTGAAGGATGCGTACCTGTTGTTTAGGAGCCACGGGGGAAATGCAAGTTCAGTCATTTGACCGCCTGGTTCCCGAGGCATGTTGGCCTCGTTGCTCATTTCATTAACAGCCAAGTCATGACAACATCTGTAGCCTGTTTCATCTAATTTGAGTGACAGGCCCGAGTTACGATATAATATAAGAATACTTCCACTTAATCTGATAGAGGAAGTTCATCCCTCGTCTTCACCGTTTCTGTGATTTCGGTTGATCCCCTACGCATGCATCGATCTGTATATGTCGATGTATTGATTTCATTAAAGAGAATATCTATTGTCACATTTTGCTGATTCATTTCTTGCCATTTTCTACAATGAATTATGACAATGCATTTTAGTAAACTCTATTTGTATTATCATAGAAACCCATTGCAAATCGTTTAACTTTGGAGGTTAATTAACATTTAGTGTTAGAGCAGTTATTCTGTGCTTTAATCTTGTTTGAGTCATTGCGTCCTTTGTTACAGATGTTATTATTCATCTAGATTTTATATAAATGTATGTATTATTTATTTTTTCTGTTTATACTATATCAATCTTTAGTAAGACATATATCTCTGTTATGGGGATTTCTTTGATTTCAGAGGTGTTCATACCTTTATATAGATGGTTTAGGCTTTGAATACTCTGATACTGATTTACATACATACATCTTTGATATTCAGATGCTTAGTTACATTATTCTATTTCTTATATTCTATTTTTTATTAATTAAATACAATAACAAAACCTATTTAATAGCAGAATAGCATTTGGTGAAATCACAAATTCAAAATATTATTAGTATTATTTAAAAAATATGGCTGAAAAAACTGAAATAACGGTAATAGTACTAGCAATTGGCCTCAAAGAAAAGGTTAAACAATATACAGCTCAGATGTTCTCCCCATTATAAACGTCACAGAGTTAGATGACCAGGGCCTCCTTGAATATCTGAGAATTGCTTTCCAGAAATGCCAGTGGAATGACTGTGCTCCCATAAAGTGTGATATCGGCAACACGGATGAACCAACATCACTGCACGCCAATGAAAACTGAGCTTTGGATGTGATCAAAGCAAACATTGCTTACATGAACATAAGAGAGCGCAAACATGACGGTTCCCTGTTGAGGTTAGTTCCAATTGAAGCAGGCTATCCTGGCGTCAGTTGAAAATATTGACGAGGGACTGAAGACACTGCTGGCTGTGGGGGGGAGAGGGGGGGGGGGATCAGCTCAGTAACACAAAACATCTGAATGATGTCTATTCTGCCCGTGAGAGGATTGCCTGAGATATTCTCCATGCATCCACACAACAACATCAAAGGGAATTTTATGTCAAATTAAATGTTCGTCACTCTCGCGTGGAATTCTAATCTTGTCGACATAAAATGCAAGTAATTTCAAAAACGGTGAATGTTTTTATAGCATTTTGCCTCGTTTTCGTCATAGTTCCACAGGGGGACCACTGAGCATTGGTGGTTTATGTTGACGTCATTCTTGCCTGGCCCCTCCCCCATAAACCCATTTGTATGTTGTTGGTGTGTTAATAACATGATTCATAATTGGATACAAAATACATGGCTAATAATAATGTTGGTATACAGTGTAAAGAGAGGGCAAACTTTCCCTTTAATTTAGCTGAGCTATTGATTAGATCTAGAGGACTACCGATAAACTAGGGAATATTACCACTACTATTCAATCAAGACCTGTTCTCAAACAAGGCATTATTTTTTCTGCGGAAATAAACCTTATTAAGTTCTGTCGGTGCACTTAAATTTGGAAAGGGTAATATTTTGAAGATGTATTCGCCGTGAGCCATTCTTTCCCCTAACATAACATATAACGGAAAACATAAAAAGGAGCTAAAAAGCTAGTACAGATTGTTCTTTTCTTGATTTAGCCACTAGACATATACTTTTTTTTAATAAATAATCTTTGCTTCGTAAAGACACTTTTTGAAATAGCAGACATCCCCATTTTCTAACATCAGTAAAGTCTATGTCAATTCATTCCTACACTAATCAATACCATTCTGTTCATGATACTCTCCGTATCGGATTCCCCTTTTAGCCTAATGAATATGAATCAAATTTGGGTCTCTTGCACATTGTCTTTCGAGCTGGCTTGAATCAGTAAAGGTTCTTGCGTATGGGAGTGGTGTAGGGCGCTGAGCATGGGAGGGTGATGGTAAGCGCTCTTGTAAGTGTTGTAGTGGTTGTAATGCTCCAATGGGGGCAGATGTAGGTGTGCCTCCATGGCAGCGACTCCGGCTAACTCCTCCTCCACTGTAATGACCTCCATGGAGGAGGCGGGGCCGTCCGGGTCCTGCTGGTGGTTCTGCTTCCTCATCTTGTAGAAGATTACCAGCAGGATGGCGGCCATTAGGGTGATGGCCACGAAGCATCCGATGATGATCTTGGTGGTCTTCATCACCTCCTCAAGGCCACGGTCCCCCTCCCCGTCCAGGTCAAGAACCGGGACAGTGTAGGTCCGCTCCGTCGTCCGGGTCTGGACCGGGGGCCCCCTGGTGGTGGAAGACGATACCCAGCCGATCGGCGGAAGAGCGGGCGTCTGGCTGTCATCTAGGGTCTCTGTGGTCTCCACGGTGACCGTGGTGAAGTAGCTAACGCCACTGTTCTCCACAGAGGTGACGTTGAGCGTGGCCGAGGCAGAGATGTTGCCCGCCGTGTTGCTAACCAAGCAGGTGTACGTCCCGGTGTCCTGCATGGTGACGGTGGTGAAGTTTAGCGTTCCGTCGTTGAGAACGGCCAGGCGCACCTTGTACGCGCCGTGCGTCACCAGAGACCCGTTGGGCGTGAGCCAGCTAACCGACGTCAGCGAGCTTGTCCGGCACCTGAGCTCTGCCGCCATGCCCTCTGTGACGTTGAGGTCCGCCGGCGGCTCCACGATGATGGGCACGTCGCACTGGAAGTAGCTGTGCTCCAGCTCCCCGATGTAGCGGCCTTTGTAGCCGGTCGGGGTGTGGCAGCGGGCACAGCAGCTGGTGTTGGCGGGCACCGTATCCTTCAGCCACCAGCTGAGCCACAGGATGTCGCAGTTGCAGTTCCAGGGGTTGTGGTGGAGGTGGACCCTCTCCAGGCGGTGCAGCGGCGTGAAGAGGTCGTGGGGCAGCAGAGTGAGGTTGTTGTGGGCCAGGTTGAGTTCCACCAGCGACTGCAGGTCATCGAAGGTGTTCCTCTCGATGGTCTGGATCTGGGCGTGCATCATCCAAAGCTTCTGCAGGTTTCCCAGGCCCGCGAAGGAGCCAGGCCCGATGACGGTGAGCTGGTTCCCCGACATCTCCAGCTCCTCGAGCCGGATCAGCGGCAGAATGTTGGGGATCTCTTTCAGGTTGCACATGCCCAGGTTCAGGTAGCGCAGGTTGCTCAGATCCTGGAAGGCCCCGTCAGAGATGTAGGAGAGCCGCTTGAGCTCGCCCAGGTCCAGCCTGCGCAGCGAGGGAACCCGGTTGAAGGCGTACGATGGAATGCTTTCGATGGGGTTGTTCCTCAGCCACAGCTCCTTGAGCTTTGAGAGATACTCGAAGGCCCCATTGGGGATGGTGGTGAGGCGGTTGTCGAACAGCTCCAGGGTGTTGAGACTGGCCAGGCCGTTGAAGGCGCCGATCTCGATGTTGCGTATGTGATTTTTGCTCAGCTGCAGGATCTCCAGGTGCCGCAGATGCTTGAAGCTGTCCACCTTGATCACCTGGATGAGGTTGTCCTGCAGGTTCAGGTAACGCGTGTTGGTGGAGATACCGTCGGGGACATCGCGTAAGCTCCGACGGGTGCAGATCACCTTGCTGAACTGGTTGCTGCAGGAGCAGACGGACGGGCAGGTCTGGGCACGCACCAAGCCGGCCACCGCCAAGATCTGGAGGGCCAAGAGGAACACAAACAGGGGGTAGGACAGTGCCCCCCTCAGCCTAGGACCTCTCATTGTCTGGCGCTGGAGGGAGGAGATCATTGTATTCAGCATTCATAGTTCACTGCCTGGTGGTCTTCTCTGCAATATGGTGAAAGAGGGGAGAAAAGTGAAAATGGAAGATTAGGCGCTAGACCAGCATCAGGCAAACAAAGTAAGTTCCTGTTCAAAGGATGTTTATTGAAAACGTGGCATGATGGAATAAAACCTACCGGAGCAGAACCACACAGTGTGTGGATGCGTATGTCTGCATGGAAATAAGATGTGCAAGTGGGAGATAGAAACTCTGTAGACGTGTTGGATTACATGCCATTAGATTGTGTTTTGTTATATGCTAGTCACAAAACCCCGCAAAAATTGTTATAGAAATGGAATTGGTAGTGTTGAATGAAATTGACAAAAGAGATACATGACATAGACATAATATCAGACATAGAAATTCACATTATAATGAAGACATCTTATCACTGGGGACGAGTGGTTGTTCACTCATCCTAAATACTTTCCATCTGTGGAACATTAAAGCTTTCAGAGAGATCCCTGTGTCTGGATTGTTCCAGATTTTCCAGGCTCTCCCGGACAGGCTTCTGACTAAGGGCGATGGAACTGAAAAAACCCAGTGGAGCGTCTAACTCCCATATGTACTTCCCTATCTCATAAAAAAGACAGAAAAAACATGAGTGGCTGTGCATCTGACATTTCCTGACCTTTTGAGAAAATGTATCTTTGGCAGTAAAGATCCTGAAGCATCTGCAAACGTGCGCATCGCATCTCAGTGTGTATCTCGTTCTGCACAAGGGTCTATCAAGGCCCGCGCGTGGGTCAATGGCGTTCCGCAACAAGGTGAGATTCCCCACATTGATTTTGTTGGTAGCCGATAATCTGAGGTCTTTGTTGCGGGGCAGGATTGACATTTCAAGGTGTTGTACAACAGACACAAACTTCTGTTTCTGTCGCATGTCGATATATTAGGATTTGGCTATCTTTGGAAGGTAGCCATCGCTAACATTGCCTGTGGAGTCCGACATGCTGCAACGTGAGAAATTGCAGTAGGCATTCTGGGTAATTTCTAATAGTAACTGTAGGCTATGGCAAAAGATTTGGGACCATGTGACTCTTTTCCCCACGTTAGGGATGGCCCTGATCACAAGCGAGACAGAGAGTGGCAGTTAGATCAGGGCGAGTTAATGTATTTTTGGGCCAAAGACGTTGGCCAAATTGGTGTTTTGTGCAGTTTTGTCGAAAAAGCAGCAGCAGGGTTGTTTGTGACGTTCAGAAATAAGAGGCAGAAATGTGGCTAAAGAAGGGCTGGAGTTTCCGGATCATTAGTTCCAGGCGTGTTGTCTCAAAATGTACACACAAAAAAAGACACATGCAGCATTCAGAAAAGTAATATCCTCCTCATAACTTGCTAAGCATGAATGTCAATCGTTCATCTGCAATTATGTAATGCCACTACACAGCCATGGAGTCAAACATCCTATGGTTTTATGGATTTGGCAGCGATTTGTAACTAAGTGCTGTAAATCGAGTGAACTTCACAATGCATATATAGGCTATATATATTTTCTTGTACTGACATATACAACTTCCCATAATGTGTTTTAGCAGAGTACGATACGTTCACATTGTTTCTGATGTGAGGAAAAACTTGTAATCAGATAACGAAGTATATCTTTATTGGTAGTCAGGTATAAATGTAGTAATGTAAAACATTTCGCCGATTGCTCTACTCAGAATACACCGACGAAGGGCGATGATATCAGTGGTATGACAAAGGGCAAATAACTCAAACATTACTTGTATTTTCAAGGCCCTTAAGCATCCTCTTTTTTTCTCCTCATCTTCTCTAGCGAAAGTCATATCGGTAATCATCTATTTCAGAGAGACCCGGAGGCAAAGGAAAATACTGTTTTGACAGGTGTTTTCTAAACTGTGAAAATTGTGAAGCGATGTGGAAATGCGTTTTCCAGTGGGGACAAATGGGTGATTTAATCAGTGGGAAATGAATCTCTAAATATGCCCCAGCGAAAGTAGTTAGCACCAGCAGAGATGCCACTCCAGAGCGGTGTGAGACGCCCGCCGTGAGACACTTCCACTCGGGTGCCAGACGGAATCAGGCCATCGCCTGGCAGGGGCTCGTTTTGTCACGCCGGCATTCCAACCACTCCGCAAAACAGCCGCGTCGTTAGAATGGCTGATTGCAGGGAAGGAAGCCTATAGAAAAAAAAACACGAACGGTGACAAAAGCGTCGACGTAGATGAACTCCCACTCCGTAGCAAGATTGGTCGCATCATCTTACAACACTGTGACCACTGGTTGTGTTCGTCATGGTGTTGTGTACAGTACGCGGTTGAATGCAGGAAAGTGAATCCTGTACCGGCCTACAGACTTGCGATGTGAATTGATGCATAACGCATTGTATGTAAGTCTTTTTGAATAACAGCGTCATCTAAACGACTATATGTAAATGTAAAATGCACGTTTGATGCACAGGTTGTGATATATAATATACTGAGTTGAATCCTTTAAATGTTCTGACCCTCGCGACTGTGATGTATTTTGACAGACTAATTATTCATTGATAAACACTGAAAACTTCGGCAAACAGGAACAATTGGCTTTTTATGCTTCTCGGGTCAAAAGGTAATGTTAAATTAGTCAATTTTAAGACACTGATTAAATTAGGCCTTGCAGTTTTTTATAATTCTGGGCTAAATGTAGATGGGCTAATTAATATGTATCTCCAGTGAAACGTTAACTGGTGTGCTTGATTTCAATTATACATACAGCACTTATTTGGCCCTGAGCAAGCGCGGTTGAAAATGTAGCAATGTAATCAATGTGAAACCCAAAACATAGCCGAAACCGCCTGTAGACCGTAGACAGAAAAAGTATCAATTTACGATCCTGCTAGGCATACAAAGCATGCAAACGAAGCAAGCAATTAATTGATATATCGGATAATGTACTGTAATTGTATCTGATTCATAGTAAGTTGACAGAGGTGCAACAGGATTAGCCGTGTGCGGCATTACACAATGTAAAAAATATAATGACCGAATAGAGAAACGTGTGAAAGTGTGGGAGTTCTGTGAAAATAAAACACCGACTGTAGCTCAGAATAGGCTACCTTAAAATGAGCTGTTGATGTTGCATGCTTATCAACTAATTACAGTATAGTAGTTAAAAAGGCGCACTTTCCATCCTCGTCAATAATGATACATTGGCAGTAGGCGGACAGGTTTCTGTGCTGTAGTGTGCCGGCCATACACTGTTTCCAGTCACAAATATAGGCCCTTTCTCCCGCTGCATCAAGATACCTGGAGTAAATCCTATATCCACCGGCCGAGCGTCACGTGTCGACCTGCTAACGCAAAAGCTAATGCTGCAAATCAATCACGTTGCGCATTCCATTTCACAATTAATGAAGGAGGAGCTCAAATGGACTGGAAGATAGATAATAATAATTATTTTTGTCCTATTTCACACATACAAGGTAGATAGTGGAGCATTTTGGTGCCTCCCCCAACCCCAGACACCCTTGTAGAGTTGGGTCAAGGCCAAGTCATCAGCCATTGTTGACGGGTGACCGTGCAGCGATTAGGGTCATCTGCCTTGCTCAGTGGCAGAACCAATGATTTTTCACCTGGTCGGCTCAACGTCTTTTCGTCTCTTTGGCTTTGGGAGTTTTATTTTGTTTCCCCAAGAGTTTATTTTACCGTGTCAGTTTAGTGCGAAGGAGGGGGGGGTGGAGCCGTCCTTCAGTGGCTAGGCCGATGCTGTTAATTGCTAGGTCACCTGCCGCCCCCAAAAGTGTGGCCTCCGCTGGATCCTCGTATCTGTGGCTGTGAGTAGCCAGCAGATCGGCGTTTGGAGTGACGGAGTGCTCGGGTGTCAAGCAGACGGTGAAACGCTGGTAAATACTGGGATCCGTGTTGGCGGTTTGTGCTTTTCAAGCCGTCCACATCCTAAATATAGATGCGTGTGTGAGAGCGTAGCTCTGTGATTCGGCCTCGCGAAAGATGCACGTTTACCTCACAGCGCCACGTGAGCACCAGTTGTCCGAATGACGAGTTGCCCTTGACGTCCAAAACATTACTTCTTATTGTACGCCATTGCAAACCACTGCGTTGAGGTAAAAATTTTTTAAATGCACTTTGCATTATGTAAATTAGGCTTCATGTGCAGTTTACCGCTTTTATAGAAAATGGGTAATATTGTGTTGTTTGTTTGGTGGTTTTTCTATCCTCATCATAAAGGCCATTATTTTCCAACTTTATGTATTCAATGTTGTATCCACATCATAAAAGCACTTGTCCCCCCCCCCCCAATTTCTGAAGAATAGATAAAGTTGGAGCCTGGGGCTTGGGTTGACATCCTGGATATTTGTCAAAAGGAACCCTCCAGCGAAGATTAGCAGCCAGGAACGCTGCAGCCACCGCGTTGGAGCCAACACGTAGGAGGATAAACTGGATTGGATTACCGGGTAATCTGATTTGACACTGAAATTATAATATTATAATATTCCTCAAAAAACACACACGCGACAAGCCATTTGAGCAATATCACAGAGAGTAATGTAATCTTTGTGGTGGGTTTAGTGTACACGAGCTGTTCCGGAAACAATCGCGAAGCGCCTTATCCTGTATCAGTGGCGGTGGCACACTTACAGTCAATGGGTGTGGGAACGTGTGGAAAATGGAAAATGCTTCTCCGGAGTTATTCCGTTCCAAGAGACATCGGTTTATGGGATGGTTGCCAAAGGCATCCGTGAAATGATGTGGACGATCAGCAACCGAAAACGAAGGCTCAAAACATAGGAGTCCAACACGTAGGAGGAACACCTTACCTAAAGCTGAGGAGAGAGTTGCAGATATATAGTACTGGACTGAACATCGCACAACAACATTAGGTTAAGCATATTTCTGGTTATTAGCATAGTCCGTGACAAGACATCTTAACATCTTTCATGAATTAATAAGCATTGTTATCTTACTACGGAATATTCCTTGATAGGTTTACTGTTCAGACGCACACACACAAACACACACACACACTCTGTAGGCTCAGCCTCCAGGATTGGTGTGGAGACCGCTGGTTAAATCAATGTCAACCTCACATTAAATCCTAGGTCACTGTGAGACAGTCATTAACCCCGGGCAGAAATACACAGCTTGTTCGCCTGTGCCTGTTCCACTCCGGCAGTGGTGCCCTGTCTGTGGGGGGACCGGAGGCCGACTTGCCCTCTCAGATTGTCCCGTTCTGAGATTTTCCAGACGGGAAATTAATTCCTAAACCTTATTTTCCAGTGTGTTTTATTAGCAGCCTCTTTTATGTAGTGGGCACACTGATTCCAAACAGGCAAAACATGTAAAAGAGCAAAGAATTCCGCGCCGGCACTCGAAAAAGACTCAAAATGCGAACAATTACGACCGGCTGATACAATCATAGGCAAACGGCGAGCAAGGGCTTGCTAGTTTTCCGGTATTCAACGGGCATAGCCAAGGCAAATGCCATATGCAGTATTGCTGTCTTATATATTTCTAATTTATTTTTGTTTGACTCATCTGTTTGTTCTTGTGTTAAGCGAGATGTTGAGGTTCTATGTTCCTTCGCACGGCTTGGGCTTCTCAATGTGCGGCTGTGGGGTCAGTGAACTCATTTGCATTATTAATACCCTTGTCTGAGAACTGTTTTGATTTACCTTTCAATCATTCATCAGACACTTTTATCCGGAGCCACCAACAGGAGTAATTAGGGTTGAGTGCCTTGCTCAAGGGCAGAACGCCAGATTTCTTTTTAGCCTTTTGGTTATCGTCCCAACTCTGCCAACCACTGGAAATTCTGTTGCGTGGGCTAAGGCACCTTCGCTGGTCACATAGTTAACATAATCATTTTATTATTGGATGGCAGTGTACTGATTGATTTTCTGACCAGACATGGCTTGTGCTTATCCTAAGGCAGACTAAATCAATCCCAGATGGCATAAGAGCATTACCATTGGAAATGATCACAATATTTTTTTGATGACCGAATTAATTTGCTCTGGGCTGTGACGGACAGAGAAGACAATGGTAAAAAAAAAAGCCCAGAGCTTTTAAACTGCCAACTGTAATGACATTGAAATGGGGGGCCAAAATGTGTCTGCCGTGATTTGCAATAGGTCAGCCGAAACACAGACAATTGGTGAGATATTGTAAAGGTCACAATGGAGCCAGCTCAACTTCCCACTGAAGCCTACACTTATTTTTTCGAAAATCCTTTTAGTCCATCTCCGTCTGACCTTATTGATGGCAATGGACTGGTGTGGAAGTGGCACTTTCACACACCCAGATAATAGGCTCATGTCATTTGCGTTCCGCTGTACGGAGGAGGCTGCCACTGCATATTTGTGCTATTTGAGCATTTCAATAGAGGACGATATTTATTTTTATTTCACTTACTAGGATCTCATTTAGCTGCCTTCTATGCATTGGTTCCATTCCTGCAGTGCCTACACAAAACCATACTTTGCATTGTGTGTAACGAGAATATATATAAATCTATTTCTTATGTGGGTTACAGTGTTTGGTTTTGTACGTCGGTATGCGGAAGCTTGTTCCTTCAGTGCTCTAGTGTGCACCTGGTTGAATGGGACTGAGATAAAGGGAGACTCACAGCTCACAGTGATAATTGAATTTCTGTCCACGTATTACCTTACGCTGATGCCTCCATTATGATAATTGCAGGGCTAAATAATCTGCTGAGATCTCTCTATGTTTGGGGTGCGCTTTGCCAAGGCTGTCTCTGTCCCTGTGGGGGGAATCAGGGAGAGAGAGAGAGAGAGAGAATGAGAAAGAGACCGGGACAACATGAGAGAAAGGATTAGAGAGAGAATATTAGAGAGAACGAGAGAGAGAGAGAGCTTTGTCTTTGTGTAGGGAGCAGACAGTACGTCCTGGGTGGCGGGAAGAACTGGATGGGCTGTTTATGTGTTTGAATGCTCAGGAAGGCTTAGTATTCCAGTCACAGGTCAGAGCAATACAGAGCAATACAGATCTACTCTCTCGACATGACTGCTACTGAAGAAATCACACTTGAAACCAAGTGTACTGCATCGTATAGCACTGTCACTCGCGCCAGCATTGCAGTCTCCTCCAGGGGCCTTACAAGAAGACACACTCAGTAAGGCGTCAATATTATGCTAATCTAATACGGAGATTATACTGTAGGCCGTATTGCTGCAACTTCTTTGGAATAAGAAAATGACGACGGTAGATGAGGATCATTTTGGTTAAGTGCACATGTTGTTGTTTTTTTTATAAATCAAGGCCGTTGTGTGACATTAAGGTCTGCATTTGATATATTTTTAAATATAATTTTCTCGCAGCTTCTGACGTGTAGTTACAAAAATAAAGATCAGCATTAGAAAATAGACCATAACTCCAGGCAAAAACATCTGCACGTCATTCAAAATGACACATGAAGCATTCTGACACATATTTTGAGAGAAGAAACCTTTTTGGGATTGTTTGGTAGTCAGTCAGTCTGTTGCTACTTTAAAATGTATAGCCTTAAACATTTATAGTGAAACATTCTCTGATAATTAGTATGACCGACAACAGGATTTCTATATTTGTTATACAGTTGACATAGTTGAACGCTAAACCTTCCTGAATAATTGAATGTGCTTTGAGAGAGGGGTGAGGAATTGAGAAAACAAGGTGGAAAAACCAGTTGTATTTACTTGATTCATCTCTCAAAACCCACTGGAATAAAAGTTAGGGGTAGGGATCTCTGACCTACTCATCCAATAGATTTTGAGAAGGACACTGAAAGACGCTGCGATGAATCACGGAAATGCAATTGAGATTCTCCCAAGGACAGAGGAGTCAAAGAATCGGACGGCCATTAACATTTTACACCACACCCGAATGAGTGATTGACAGACCAAGCGATCTACAATAATAGCCTGTCCACAAACAACCCCTGGTCGCTGCCCTCCGGAGTGTAACCACTAAGGGGAATCTGAGGGGGGATTGTGGGGCGGTGTGTTAAGGCCAAAGGCTCCTTGGTGGAACAGTGACAGAACTGACACTCTACCGCAAGTCTCTGGCAGTAAGGGGTTTCACATAGCCAACACGTAGCTCAAGTTATTGCACACATTTGTTTTACAAAGCAAGGCTCGTGGGTTCGATTGTCATAGGATTCCTACCGGTAAGTTGATCTTGATAACAGCATTGTTTGATGTAAATGATTTAAAAATGCATTTCGCTACGGGACCACGAGTACCCCAGAGTGTAAAGTTTGCGGTGTGGATGTTTAACTCCATTGGTGGAAACACACAGGAAACACCCCATTGGTCCTCGATCAGGAAGCCCTGGGCAGATACAGACCTGCACAGCAAATTCAGATTGGAGAATTGAGCACAGTATTGAATGGCAAATAATGGCAAATAATTGCCATTTTAACTGTCATTTCCAACAGCACTGGTGTGGGTAAGAGGGACCCAAATATTGCTTTCCAGTTGTCCATTTAGATATTTTTATTTGTGGAGTAACAGATATAGAGCCACAAACATGGTATTGTTTTGTACCACTGACAGTTTGGTTTGCTGCAATTGTAAAACAGGTTGTGTCTCTATGCTCATACAATATCCGCAGTCCCTGCCCTCATGAATGGCCGCAGTAGAGACTGGACAACTTGTTGCTCGATGACAACACATTTGAGTGGATACTTCCTAAAGCCAGTGGCATGGACAATACACTGACTCCACGGGTGCTCTGCCACGATGCTCAATTATACCGTGTATTCAGATCAAGAATAACAAGCAACTATCAGAAGACCAAATATTTCACACCCTTTGCCTTCCATCTTGCTGAGATGTGCGCACCACTGACTAAGTTTAGCTAGGAGCGTCACTCATATCTCAGGGCACAGAGGCTGTTTGGCGTCCCTGTACACGGTCACCGACGGTTAGCGAGTAAGATAGGAAATATGAAGTAAATCCTAATTGGAATGAAGTTGTAGCAGGGAGATACAAATCGTTATATGGTGACCTATGTACTATAAAGTAACAGCCAGAAAGGGTAGTGTGTCATGTTATATGCGTAATTCAGTTACATGTTACATGTGTATTTAAGGTGTTAAGTGTGTTATGAATTAAACATATATATGTGAGGAAGAGAGACTGCAAACATATACAGGTTTGGGTTCACTAGTTGAAGTATATTAAATGCATTAATATAAATGTTCTCCTTTACTTGACGTTTGTTTAATAATAATCTAAGCTTTATTTAACCAGGGAGTGACCTCTAAATTATAGAATTAGAGGATTGCGACCATCAAAATGCAAGATAAAACGCATTCGTCAGTAAAGGTGTAATTAGTCAGATTTCTGAACTGCACTAGAGGCACCAAAACATCAACATAACTCAGTAAAGACCAAATGATTTGCGTTGGCCATTCATATTTATGTCTTAGTGTAATTTTTCTTTTACATTTTGTTTTAAAGTGTAAGGTTGTAGTAGTGCAGGCTACAAGGCGTGTAGTTCATGACTAAGGTTCTGTTATCCACGGGGTAATCCAAGACATGAACATCACACCAGGCAGAAACAGGCAGAAACACTGGGGCTGGAGACCCCATAAACCACATTTTGGTCAAAACATTTTTTTTAAATATTTTGGTCATTTTATTTGTTAGGGTTTCCTGCAAACATATATATTTTCTCTTCTGTTGTTTGTACTCCCTAATGCGGTGGAGGGCAAACATTTTGGTTTGGGATCAGGCTCAGGTAATTTGTTAAGCATGAATGATTTGCAGGCCAGAAAAGGGCAAAAGTTAAAACATGTATACAGTAGATCCTCTATAATGTGTAAATAACTTAAATTCTGACTCAGATGTATAAGAACGGGCTGGTGAGTTGTTTTTTAATTTCCCTCAAAACTATATTATTTCCTTCAGCGGGCCGGATGGAACTGCCTCGCGGGCCGCATTTGGCCCTCGTGCCGTAGTTTGCCCACCCTAGGCCTAATGGGACTAATGACATGCCGAAAAAAAGCTTTGCTGATCTGAGGGTTACCAATGCTTGTGTGCCTTTATGCAAAATTAAAAGTAAACCCCATGAATCAAACAGGTCTTTTGAATATTTGGTGCCTCTTGTTTTACAGGTTAAACCAATAAACCAAGGGGCACCAAACTGAACAAAGAAACCAAGAACAGAAAGACATAGAAATATAACGACCAGGACGACACAAGCCTTGACCGGCTGTTACATACATGTGATTAGTGAGAATAGTGATTGACAAATCTGCCTCAATAAAGGGATATGACATCAGAGATAAAATATGTGTTAACGTTTAACGACTCGTAACGTAAAGCCTATTTTTTCTGTTTTTCTTTTCATAAACAAACATTTACCAAGTAGGATGTTGTCGGTAATCTTCATCAAACAAGGTGTTGAAAAATCGACCCAAGAACAACACAGTGTTGCATGGCTAAGTGGCCATATTGTCACATTCCTCGGACTGTAGCCGGAAAAATTAAAATCTCCAGGAAGGGATTAGTTCACAAGGACGTCTCCAGACCATTAGTGTTCAGGGAGTTGAAAAAGAGGATAGAGTTCCTCTCTTTGTACTGCAACGAACCAGCATTAGCCTTTATAATAAGAAAAACTAAAAACAGACGCTATTTGCGGTACGTTTTTTATTTATTTAGTGCCTGATATAATAATGTTCCTATGCGACACATATGATATTTAAAGAATGCTCTGGGCTTATTGTATCCCGCGCACAAACGTCTGCGGGAAAAACATACCACACATAGCGAGGCATTAATAACATTATCGGATCAGATTCACAGCCCCTGTTGTTTGCCAGATGTGAAGACGAAATGTCAGATTCAAGCGCTTGCATCAGGATCAACATCTGTTGCTCAACCAGAAATTACTTGCTCAAAACAACCGTCTCTGCCTGTGATCACACTGCACTCAGTACCTGTTACAATGATCCCCCGAGTAACTGAAAAGTAATTATGTAATTACGTGATTAGAAATTCTCACTGAACTTAGTGTACGATGTTCCAGCGCATAAATTACCAGTCAGCACATCTTTTCCGCTCCCCGCCAGACGACACGTCCCAGCCGACAACCCGCGTTCGCTTTTAGCAAAAGAGATTCGGGTTCACCTGAAGCCAACGTCATTAATAATTTCCAACGCTATGAAGGTTGAATAGAGAAATAAACCGCCATCAAGCTTATTTAGACCGAATAAACAAAGAATGAAAGAATATTTAGCAGTGTGTGATCTGTTTTCTGTCTGTCCTTTCCTCATATTAATCTGCTTTGATAATTCTGCTGGAAACACATGAGGCTCATGGTGGGGGGGGGGGGGGGGGGGGG
>JACXGK010002474.1:42587-54332 GCA_016801125.1 Novumbra hubbsi | reverse complement strand
ACAAACAATAAACCACACCGGGTGTGGCTAGAAAATGAACCTAAGTAGGCTCCCCAATCAGAGTCAACTGAATGCAGCTGCTCTGACTGGGGAGCCCACAATGGCATGGAGATGGCTAGAGGCCTCTCCATGTGCCATGCCCTGAATGGGAGCCCCAAAGCATAGAGATGGCTAGGGGCCCGCATCCAGGACATGACACTAATTGATACATGACAGGAATCTATCAACTGTTTCATTAATGTTGCGGTACATAAATATCATTGTAAATATAATCATGTTAATTAAAAACTACTGAAAGACTGGCCATATATAATTTTGAGTTTTTGTTTTATAATAGAGTATTATGCTTTATTATTTGCTTTTTTATTACTGTTTTTATTGTGTTTTACTTGCTTCGGCAATGGTTTACCATTTCAATAAAGCATATAATGTGTTATATTCCCAGTGAAAAGAGAGAAATGAATGAAGCAATGAAAACATAGAGCAGAGGTACAGGAAATAGAGAAAAGGTGAGATAAGAGAGAGTGGTTGGTTTAAAGTATTTCCCCATTTATTCCTAATCTTAGTCAATACTTTCATCAGACAAACCACAGAGAGAGAGAAGAGGGGAAAGAGGGAGTGAGACAGAGAAAGACAGACAGAACGAGAGTGAGAAAAAAACAAACATACATTTTGTCATGTTCCCAGTGTTGATCTTATTGAGATGGTCCCAGATAATAAGTGAATAAGTTATTTCCATTTATAAAACAAATAAGGCTGTAATGTTATTTTTTATACATGCTATTATTACCTTACCTGCATCAGCTTCATTCAAACATACGGCAGTTAACTGTTACACTTTAGCTTGGCACTGAGAAAGCTTAGTTTCATGTCAAGCTTGCAATCCACACGCTATCCACAGCAGCCTTTCACCTCTGCACACTGGTTAGAGAAAAGTTGCACTATTGTTCATCCTCCAGCACGGAGCATTGAGCTACAACATGGTTCTCATTCAAACCTGCCTATCATCTGCTGTAGAAAGCCTTTTCCTTACTGTGTCCGGGCAGCCATGTTAATGCCAATGCCTAACCGCCACAGATGGAAGTCAATGCACCAATCCACAAACAGTATTTGGCAGAGCCCGCCTTCCAACTTTGATGAGTGAAAGTGATTCAATGACAGATTTAATATTGACAGATTTCACAATGACTGCAACCATGAAATAAATAAATTGTGCATAAATATACAAATACACTAACATAATAAATATGTTACATGTTTTTTTATTCATCTTTTATTTATCATTTAAAAAATATATAATCCTTTATATTTAATTATTTCATGGTGTATGCATTTATTCAATAAATTCCCTCAAAATCCCCTCCATTTATGTGTTGGTGACCTTTAAGAACAGTGTTGTACCCAGGCTAATTATGTGTCATTTGTCTAACAAAACATGTTATTTGTTTTTTGTCTTGACGTGGCGTTACAGATTTTACATGGCATGGCACCACGGTAAAATAAAGGTAGCGGTGTCACTGGACCACATGAAATTACAACTACAACAACCACTAAAACAACTGAATAGGGTGTTCGTACCTTCTGGTTGTGCTCACTCCAGTGTTAGACTATGTGACAATCTTCACCGGTGGAGCTAAGAATTCATTCAGGAAGAAAAACAGAGCCAAGTCCGCAGCGGTCCACTGAAACCAGTCTCAATCAGTTTAATGGAAGAAAGGAGCATAAACTGATGACTGCAAGAATCATCACAGCCAAGATGTACCCCAGAATACTACAAACCACAACCCATGCTGAGGGTCAGAAAGCCAAAAGTTCAACTCAGTCTACTGCATCCATACGTCAAAAACTGGACAACGTGAAGGAGAAACAGAAATGAGACAGGAACACGATGCAAAGGGAGAGAAAATGTGACCTTGCTAGTGGCAATTTTGATGTGTCAATTCTGAAAACACACTGTGTCCCGTAAGGACTGAATTTGAATAAAATATAGTCATATATAAAACAACATAGGGAAAAACAGCAAAAGCAAGTTAAGTCCTCACAATAAAGTCCTGAAGGGCTCCACATACTACAGGTCAGAGTACCACGGGCCAGTTGACTGGAAAGACAACACATCGTTGTGGTGTTAATATTGAGTTTAGGAAATGCATGAAACTCACTATTCCACCACACATCTATACTAACATGAAAGGACAACCAGGCGATTTTCTAGGTCCATATCACACTGACTGCAAGAACTGATATAGCAACTGTACATCACTGATGCAAGACTGAAGACAAGAATTCCTTACTACCAACGATTTTCCTCAAATGAACTGATGTGGTGATTTCACATGACAGATGGACAACTTCGATGACTATCCCAATATGGGGCTTTTCTTGTGATGTTTCCTAATGATCAACATTATGATGGCTTACCTGGTATGTTCGAATAGTGAATGTTTCCCTTTTGAAGGTGGAATCTTTCACAGGTACAACAAGACATGCATGAGTATTTTGTATGATATTGTAGCCACTTTGTGTTCCCCACTTTGGAGAAATGTTCTTAATGTTTAAATAATGATGTCACGTGGTGTGTAATGTTCTGGTGAACACTGTTAACACTGATAGTAGCCTGTTAATGTCAATGTGTTACCTCAACCATTATAATTGGGGGAGGGATTGACTTGCAATGCTTTGAACAATGTGTCAGAGTGGGGTGCATCAATTGTGTCTTGTTTACATTCATTTCAATTCTTGTGGAATTCTTGTGGACATTTTATCTGGGCTAGGTAGACACACTCTTGGATGTATGTACCAGCTAACAACTATCTTTACAATGGTATTGATTTGAACCGCCAAGAGGCATAACTACGATGCTTTAATTAAAAGTTGAATTCTCTCCCTTGACTTGCGACAGGTACATGATTAAGGAAAGAAACCACTGTACGAAAGGGCTGTATTTCTTACATTTTACTTTGGGACTGATCCCATCTAAATATTCGTAAACTGTCTGGTATTACTATTCATTTGATGTCTTTGCAATTCAGCACACAAGGGGGCACTCTATAGTGTTGAATTGGGGATGAAGGGAGTTGAGGCTCCGAAGCTGGCTTCATTATTACAAGTTGGTAAAGTTTCAACATTCTAATTTGCTTCCTGTTCCCACTACATTCCAGGTAAATGTTCCTTTGAGTAGCCAAAGTATTGTTGAGATGTACATTTAAAAGCCTTCTGAAAGTAAAGTTGCAAAAAAGCATCTCTTGCATTTCATGACTGAGATTATGTGAATGTGTGTTAATTTCAATTACTCTTTTGTATATTTCTTTTGGTGAAATATAATCTGATACAAATGTCCTATTGATGTAGTTAATTGGTATTTATTAGTATTAAAATATAACTTATTTGGTTGTGTTCACCAGTTTTGATAAGTTCCTAATCAGGACTTAAAATGACGAGGTGAAAGTAGTTTGTAACTAACCAGTGACCTAAATTGAGACATTTTACAATAAAGTTTAGTGTATTACCTTCTGGTTAATTATAAACACCCTTTACCTGGTCATTTAGGTCTTAATTACAAAATTCCCTAAATTGGTTAACACAACAGAACACATTTGAGTACTTTAAATGTGTACATTTTACACCTCTGCCTAGTACTGGACATTAAAAGATAGGTCATAAGACGACTGAAGGACAAATAATTCCTAGGAACATCATCTTTTCCTTTGAGTGAAACAATTAACAGGTTCACCCAAAATGTTAACAATGCCAGTTCTGTCTATGGAAACTGAGGATGTTTAAATTTGACCATTTTACGAATGATTTATAGAAGCCATCTTAGCCTTTAATATCGCTCAGTGGTTTTGTGCTTCAGAAACATTGGAATACATTAAGAATCAGGAAAGGAAAAGTTATATTTATAAATGTAGAGGAAAAAGACAGGCAGTTTGGTTCTATGCCCAGTGTAGGTATAGGACTTGACACATTCAAATCTAAGAGAACAGCTTCAAATTCTGTGCCATCATCTATAACAATCCTTATCTCAAGTATGTATCTTATTTGTATGTACAGTGCTGCTAAATAAATTTAATATATTATTATTATGTATTAGTGTTCTTATTGTTGAAGCATGTTCAGCAACCTGAGATGTGGCTGGAAGGAAGGGCTGTAAATCTCCAGTTATTTTGGGTTGGCATTTACCCAATTGATTTATTTTTCTAATTATAAACTCCCTTTACCTGATCATTTAGGTCTTAATTACAAAATTGTGTCTCTTGGGGAAATGTTGGAATTGTCTCCAATTCTAGGCGGTTGCTATAATGTTGAATGCTCTCCATTCGTAAATGATTTGCCGCACAGTGGTAAGTAAATATTGGGTCAAGTTTGTTTGAGGAGATGGTAGTATAGCCCTCTCTGATTTGCTTAAGGGGTTCAAATCATTTGAAGCAGCATCGTATATAATGGTTAAAATGTTAGTACATAGAATGGTTAAAATCATACATTCTTGTTGCTCAGATAATGTTAGCTCCCAGGAAAGTCATTTTAATAGTTAATAACAATTTGGAATAATCTGAGGTAAGGATATCCGAAACATCTGGAAGGTGGTTTAGTAGCTTGAACAGTTTTGAAACTCCTCACTTCACCGAAGAGATGCAAAATCCTGACAGATAAGGTATCCAGAAAGTACTTGTACAGAGGCCTGAGAGATGAGGTCTGAAGCAGGATTAAATTGCCCAAAAGGAAATCAACCGCCCATCCAACAGATTGCAAAGCCAGGACCGAATCGATTATAGGCTTTATTCACATTGTCATAACATTTTATTTATTTAGATTGGGAGACATAAGACCATATTCAAGACTGTATTTCCCTCAAATCATTAAGACCATAAAGAGTTACCAACATTGGTAACTCCGGCATCTGTTCCCCAAAATGAGAAAAGGTCAACCGGAGGAGCACAAACAGCATGGTAAATCTAAACCATATTCATGTTTTAATGTCTATTATTATTCACACTATTTGCATTGTTTTACCACTGTATAAACATTCAATGTTAAATGTTTAAAGGTTAAATATTGCACTGATATTGTAAAATCGAGTGTACTATGTTGGAAAATGGGTTGTTTTTGGAAAACATTAGATACATTGAGCCAAATCCCACCAAAATACCCTAAAATGTCTTCGCGTTCATGTTATTTGAAAACAAAAAATGACCTGTAATTTGCCAAAATTGTCAAATATCTAATCTGACACACACACGTTGTTGTTGGTGATTTTAGGAGTTGAATCAAACAAATGTCACCAATGATCAAAAGATGAAAGAGAGGAAGAAAGGGTTTTTTTTTATTTCTAGGCTTGCGCCGGGGGATGTTTTCCAGTCACTTCTCAAGCCCACTCGGCACCCGGGTGTTTATAAACCACAGCAGCTCAGGCGCGCCAGTCACACGATGTCGACCGTGTTAGAATAAACATAGGCTGGAGGCTATGCGAGTTGATATATTATAGAACATTATTGAAAACCGGTAAAATAAGACAACAGTAGGACTGACATTGTACAAACCAGTAATGGATGGAAAGGTTCAAGTGAAGAAGGAGGTCTACAACAATTTGAAAACGCACCGTCGCGGGAGAGGTTGGAGGCTTGCGGTGGTCTTGTGCGTTCAGAACGCGCTCGTTGCAGTTTGTTTGGCTGTCACGTTCTATTGCTTGTGGGCCGAGCGTCAACCGGTGAGCTACAGACCAACGTTAATTGTATTTCCGCAAAATGCCGTTGCTATGGTATTTGAACGAAAAAGTCCACCTAAATTACACAGACATTAAATTACGTTATTTCGTCAAGAGTATAACATAATTCAGAGGATGTAGAACAGAACAGTGAACTTATTAAGCTTTACTACATCTGCATTGCTTTTATTTAATGATTTGTTTTACAATAGTTTCAACAACTTTCTTTATCTCTCATCAACGATTTTACGTACAATTGAAAGCTACTATTGTAGCCTATTTTACAAGTTAGGGGAATTTAATTCCAAAAGATGCGGGTCTTGTCCGTTCAAAACGCGCTCGTTGTTTGGCTGTCACGTTCTATTGCTTGTGGGCCGAGCGTCAACGGGTGAGCTACAGACCAACATTAATTGTATTCCCGCAAAATGCCGCTGTTATGGTATTTCAACGAAAAAGTCCACCTAAATTACACAGACATTACATTACGTTATTTCGTCAAGAGTATAACATAATTCAGCGGTTGTAGAACAGAACATTTAAATTATTAAGCCTTACTATATCTGCATTGCGTTTATTTTGTGATTTTCACAATAGTAAAAAAAAACTTTCTTTATCTCACATCAACAATTTGATGTGAGATACGTACAATTGAAAAGCTACTATTGTAGCCTATTTTACAAGTTGGGGGAATTTTATTCCAAAAGATGCGGTCTACTACACCACTAGATGTCATCATAAGCCTTACCACGGCAGAGCACCCAGACCTCGCCCACCGTGAAGTGAACCACAACAGCTTAGCTGTCAGTTTTCATATACATGTAAATACACGTAAGTGAACTGATGTGGTTAGAAGGATAATCCCATGAGAGTTCCCCTGGTTTATCATGCCAACACTTTAGACTACAGTTGCGTTTGTGAACCGATCTAGGACATTACCCATCCCTGATTATGTTGTCATTAGAGAGTTGAACAAAAATAACTTATAAAGCAATATCAAAAATGTATTTGTTATAAAAAGGTTTTGGTCCGAGGACCTTCGTTATTTTTCAAGGGTCTGAAACTGTTAACTGTAGAACAGTGTGATACAAACCACAGGACTCCCCAGTGCTTGGTAACCTTTCTGACAGGATGTCCTTTAACTGACACACTGACTTACAGACTAAAAACGGAACAAAAGGGACAAACAGTCAACCACAAACCCCAGACACACATGCTCACAATTTCGCATGTGTGCTTCTCTAATGATGTGCTCGTCTGTCCTTAGGGTGATGAGGTCAAAATACGAAACAGTACTGAAATCTTCATCCAGTTTGACTCTATTACAGGTGAGCTATTGACGCATTTGGATTTCCATTAGTTGTTAGAGCTGACCATCCTTTGTTATTTCAGTATGTCATTACATTAGACCGGTAAAATTGCAGTGAAGTACTTGGTCCAGGGGCTAGAGCATCGATTAGTAACCAAAAGGGTCGCAAGATGAGCTTCTTTAAGAGAGTTAACCTTAATTGCACCACCCTCAAAAAGTGCCATGTCTAGGTAGTCTAATTTCAATTGTGCCTTGTAATTAGGTGAATGCTTTTTGTTCATCTTTAATTGTGCCTTATTGAAACATTTAAGTGAAGCAGCAGGTTAAATACACTGAATATACATTATGAAAGGGGATATTTGTAAATTTGCAACAAACAATTCAACTGAGATTGGTCTTTCGCCTTTGATTCAGCCCCTCCGATTTAGAAAGACACGATGAGCAATTGGAGGGGTTTGCTTTGCTCATGGATTTGTTCAGGCAGTGTGTTGGTTATTTGTCAAATGCTCTAACCACCAGGCCACTGCTCATCATAGCTCTCTCCTATCCATCCCTATTTTCTCTCTTTCAGACATCAAGGGAAAAGTCAGTTTCATGGGGTCCATTGGCAACCTGATTAATCTCAGCAGCAACAAAAGTGAGATCCAGATCCTCTGTAACGGTACTTATATGATGTACATGGAGGTTTACAGCGAGGGTCTGGATGACAATCCAGGGAAGGGGACTCTGGCACTGAAGGTGGGGGACCGCGAGCTGGCCAACTTCACTGTGGTGGCCAAGGATAAGGGCTGTAAGGATTCAGTCCACCACCAGGTGGTTTACCTCAGGAGGGGGGAAAACAGCAACCTATTCTTCTTCTCAAAAAACTTGAAGGTGTGCAAGCTGACTCTGGGACTGCATTATCTGCTGGGGAGTCACTGTGTGCACTGAGATGGAGGAGAGCACGGGAGCACACACACATGCTTGGACGTGAACATGTTTCACAGAGTTGTTTCAACGATATTCAGGGAATGATGTTGAATGTATAAATTATTCAAAGTCTTTATTTTAGTTGATATTATATCAACTGCCAGGTCATGAACTTTTAACAAAATGATGAAATAATAAACAAAATTCCGTTGGTCTTAATATGAAATAATCAATGGAGGGTTTTTTCTTTTTTTCTTTATGCAACATGTATGTTAATAATTTATATTATTTAAATGTCAATATGTCAGTGTTTATGTATGGTTGTGGTTAAAAGTATAGGTGGTTTTAATTTAGATGATGATGTTTTAAACACATTTGTTATCTTTATAGTCTGATGTGTCACCTCGGGTTACTAATGTACTTTCTGTCCTGGATCACTTTTGGATTAATTTCACCGTATCCACTTGTCTTGTTGTTCACTGTCATCTGTCCTCTCTCTTTCTCAGTTGGATTTTTTTCACATCAACAGTGATGTACTGACATACAGCTGTATGAGAAAGCATTGAGTGAAAATGAATGTTATTATGATGACAGCAGTTAGAATGGGATACCCTCATCTCTACAAACAGTATCATTGTTTTGAATCTTTTTACATGAGAGCATCATTCAATCTGATTGCAAATTGTTGGCAATCCAGATTTTCAAAGCAATTTACTATTAAGACAACATCCTATGTTTACCCCGGACTGCACTGGATTCAATCCAGGCCTAAATTCAAGGAATTATTTAATTGATATATATATTAGGCTATTAGACTGCCTTTCTTGTCTTTTTATTGGTTTATTCTAAATTTGTTAATCTATCACCTTTATTCCACTGCTCTTCAGTTGTTGTTGTTTCAGTTGCTTTTTTCACTAATTTAAAGTGTTGTGGTTTCAGGTGGTTTATTTCACTACTGTTGTGCTGTTGCGACTTTAATGCACTTTTTCTTTTTCGATCAGAAAACCCTTTGTACCATGTTGTTCAATAAAAATGATATGAAACCAGTTTTACTGCATAGATACAGTTGACATGCAAATAGGTGAACAAAAAGTATGTCAGTGAGTAATTCATTGACGTCTTGGAGCAGAGCAATGCAGGTATCAAGGTCAGAATGAACTGGGACTGGGACAGGGATCAAATGCAAAAGAACAGGCTCAGTTTTTGCATGTGACTCTGTAGTTTAGAAACTATATCACCCATATGCCAAAAAATATTATTTGGAAAAACATTGAAATCAAATTGAAAAGTATTTGAATACCGTACATTGAGTCAGGATAAATGTATTTAGTATCTGCTAAAATATATTAAACAATTTAGTAATGTGCGCACAATTCTTTTTACATATATACAAGCCTTGTATTTTGAAATCATCAATTATAATTCATGTTCAAGTGTTATGTCAAGAAGCCAATTAGGTTGTTTCTTTATCCATGGGGAAATGTGCAATATGCCAAACCTGGAACGGCTAAGGGCAGAGGGGAAAAACCAAACAGACATCTTTAAAGCACATGTGCTAAATGCATAAAGTATTGTTATTTTTCAGGTAAGCAGACGAGTTTGACTGAAACTCAATACATGTTTGTATCTGCAAATTGTTTTGAGAGTGTGCTTTCTTCTCCGTGTTGCTTTGTTTGGAGGTAATCCTTTAATCCAGGGGTTGGCAAACTGTGGCCCGATGGCCGAATACGTCCCGCTAGGCAGTTCCATTCGGCCCACGGAAGGAACTAAAATAGATTGGAGGAGAATTAAAAAACAACTCACCAGACCATTCTTATACATCTGAGTCAGAATGTATATACACATTATAAAGAATCTGCTGTATACATATTTTTACTGTTGCCCCTTCCTGGCCTGCAAATCCAATATGATTAACAAATTACAAAACCAGATGTGGCCATCGAGCCAAAAAGTTTACCCTCCCTTGCTTTAATTGAAGCCAGACACATTTCCCAAAGTGGCATTTCATATGTGTACGTGCATTTTAGTAAGAATTTTATTGCTATTCATGCTTTCAGTGTCTGATTTTATGTCTCTTTTTTTCATGAGAAATGTCAATCTAGCTACTCTGTTTTATTACACGACAACATTTATATTGATAAAAAGTGTTGCAAAGCACCCCTCTTCTCCAATAAAATGAAAACGTTGATGATAATTTTATTATCAACAGGTTTGAAGGTGTGATGTTGATTCATCAGAGTAAACGTCAGATACATTTTGAATTGGAATTTTTTGTTTACTTCTGGGGAAAAAGGTGCCCAACCCTATTACACAATACAGCAATTAAGTGTATGTAGAACTAGACACATGCATACAGGATGAAAAACAAAAAAAAATTTACAGGCCAAATGCTCCAACCTAACGTTGATTAAAACAAAGAAATGTAATGGAGGCATTGGAAAGCTATCAATTAACCAAGCTGGACAAAAGCCAACTCTGTTCGCTATGTGTGTGGGTGTGTGTGTGAGAAGTTGATGCAAGTACTTCATTCTTAGACAGAAAAAGGACAGGGTTTCACTGGTGTGATGCAACACTACATACTCATAGTTTCTCTTTCCCATGGATTCCGTTTACAGAAAAGTTACAGTACATTAGAGCACAACATGCAACACTGTAAATGTAGCCTGAAAATACCATGATTATGTAATGAAACAAAAGAAGTCCAAAAAGGGGTGAAAGGAGAACCGGCTAATTCAGCACCAAATTCAGAAAAAAAAAATATGTCTCCATCCAACTTGACAGGTCCTAAGGGGAGAAAAATGGTTAAGTACCTTGGAGAGCCACAGTACATGAATCATTGAAGAATGACTTGGAAAAAGTGTGTTTTGCTGAGATGTTCTATCAGCACTGCATGCTGTTCTGGTCATCACTCTTCCTTCACACTTTGACAAAGTAATAATATTGTGGGAATGGAGTAAATAGGGTTCTACCAGTCCTGGTTGAGCTACAAAATCAGAAAATCATGTCAAGAAAAAGGCCACACATAGTCGAGCAAAAGGTTGTTTTTTGTTAGATCTTATTGTTTCTTGATGAATGGTTAACAGGCATGATAGGATGCCAAGGGTTTGGTCCAAAGGTTTGGTTAGGTTCTCTGTGATACCTAGTAGTTTCAGGATTTCTTTCAAATGAATAACCAATTGTGTAAAACAGTTTTGTGTCAGCTGCGACCAAATGTTTTAATTTAGTTATTTTATTATTATTATAATTTTTTATTCGACTGAGTTTAACATTACAACATTAACATTTACACAGGTAGAGGAGTTGGCCCTAGCACACAATAAAAGAAGGCCCATATCGGAGGTGGTTGAGGGGGCAGTCAGTTCTGACTCTGGATGCTGCTCAATGTCCACCCTTTATGTACAGGGTAATGTCATATAAATGTTTTTAATTGCCCAGTTTGAAGTATATGTACAGTGGGGCAAAAAAGTATTTAGTCAGCCACCAATTGTGCAAGTTCTCCCACTGAAAAAGATGAGAGAGGCCTGTAATTTTCATCACAGGTACACTTCAACTATGAAAGACAAAATGAGAAAAAGAAATCCAGAAAATCACATTGTAGGATTTTTAATGAATTTAATTGCAAATTATGGCGGAAAATAAGTATTTGGTCAATAACAAAAGTTTATCTCAATACTTTGTTGTATACCCTTTGTTGGCAATGACAGAGGTCAAACGTTTTCTGTAAGTCTTCACAAGGTTGTCACACACTGTTGCTGGTATTTTGGCCCATTCCTCCATGCAGATCTCCTCTAGAGCAGTGATGTTTTGGGGCTGTTGCTGGGCAACACAG
>JACXGK010002474.1:7711-42487 GCA_016801125.1 Novumbra hubbsi | reverse complement strand
TCTAGGCCACTCCAGGACCCTGAAATGCTTCTTACGAAGCCACTCCTTTGTTGCCCAGGCAGTGTGTTTGGGATCATTGTCATGCTGAAAGACCCAGCCACGTTTCATCTTCAATGCCCTAGCTAATGGAAGGAGGTTTTCACTCAAAATCCCACGATACATGGCCCCATTCATTCTGTCCTTTACACGGATCAGTCGTCCTGGTCCCTTTGCAGAAAAACCGCCCCAAAGCATGATGTTTCCACCCCCATGCTTCACAGTAGGTATGGTGTTCTTTGGAGGCAACTCAGCATTCTTTGTCCTCCAAACACAAAGAGTTGAGTTTTTACCAAAAAGGTCTATTTGGGTTTCATCTGACATTCTCCCAATCTTCTTCTGGATCATCCAAATGCTCTCTAGCAAACTTCAGACGGGCCTGGAAATGTACTGGCTTCAGCAGGGGGACACGTCTGGCACTGCAGGATTTGAGTCCCTGGCGGCGTAGTGTGTTACTGATGGTAGGCTTTGTTACTTTGGTCCCAGCTCTCTGCAGGTCATTCACTATGTCCCCCGTGTGATTCTGGGATTTTTGCTCATCGTTCTTGTGATCATTTTGACCCCACGGGGTGAGATCTTGCGTGGAGCCCCAGATCGAGGGAGATTATAAGTGGTCTTGTATGTCTTCCATTTCCTAATAATTGCTCCCACAGTTGATTTATTCACACCAAGCTGCTTACCTATTGCAGATTCAGTCATCCCAGCCTGGTGCAGGTCTACAATTTGGTTTCTGGTGTCCTTTGACAGCTCTTTGGTCTTGGCCATAGTGGAGTTTGGAGTGTGACTGTTTGAGGTTGTGGACAAGTGTCTTTTATACTGATAACAAGTTCAAACAGGTGCCATTAATACAGGTAACGAGTGGAGGACAGAGGAGCCTCTTAAAGGAGAAGTTACAGGTCTGAGAGAGCCAGAAATCTTGCTTGTTTGTAGGCGACCAAATACTTATTTTCCATCATAATTTGCAAATAAATTCATAAAAAATCCTACAATGTGATTTTCTGATTTTTTTTTCTCATTTTCTCTGTCATAGTTGAAGTGTACCGGCCTCTCTCATCTTTTTCAGTGGGAGAACTTGCACAATTGGTGGCTGACTAAATACTTTTTTGCCCCACTGTACATTGAGCATCCTTTGATTAATATGTCTCTACCAGCTGTAACATTTTTCATTACATTTTTAGGAAAGGGAGAATGTGAAATTAATAAATGCATTAATCAAAATAATAATTTCATGTGCCTTGTTATTGCTGAAAAAAATGATTTGCGGAGTTGTCTCTGACAGCTCATCCTGTTGGGTGATTCAACGTCATTGGGTCCACTATATCTGGTGGCATCGGCAGCTGGAATGGTGCTCTTTGTTTTCTAATGGTGGCAAAGTTATGAAGCACCACACATGCTGCCACCACCTCACATGCCCGCTTCGGACACACCTGCAAGCCTTGCAGACCAGCAAAGAGTGATTTGATGACCACAAATGTCCTCTCTCTCTTGACCCTTTGAGTTGCTGTGAGCCAATTATATTTCATTTGTTCCCTTGTTCGTGGTTCATGATAGGGGGTCATCAGGTAATGCAGACACGTGTGCCCTCTGTCCCCAAGCAGCAGGCCATCAAAATGCCCTTGGGAAGATAGAAATTATGACAGAACAGGATGATGTAGGGAATATAGATTTGTGGTTTTCTTATCTTGTTCAAATCTCTGACCAAGAGAGGATTCCTGAAAAATGCGTGTATCATGCACTGACCCAGGCCACCTGGCCCACAGACTAGTCACCGTTAAATGGTGATTACGCGTCATCTAGCAAAAGATTTCAGTCCATTTCAGTATACTACCATTGTAAGAAAATTGCCACCTTATGTGCTGAACACCTCTCATTGTCTTGAATATACATAGAAGTAGTTACGGTTAAATAATGTAGGCTGTACAGCATGTCATATCAAATAAGATATGATCAAATATCTAAACATTGATGCTGTAAAATTACTTTATATTCACATATTCCCCCTCATGTTCTCCAAGAGGCTCTCTAATGGGGGATGTGAACAGTTAATCCCACCAACCCCGCCCTGCATAATGTACACCCTCGGGGTTCCCTCGGGTTCCATAGGAAAATAGGAAAAATGCCTGCATATTTGGAAGACTCAATCGGCATTACGCGCACCCTCGGGATTCCCTCGGGATTCCGGGATTCCGAGGGAATCCCGAGGGTGTACGTAATGCCTCCTATGGATTCCCGTGGGAATCCCGAGGGTTTAGGTAATGCGGATTGGGTCTTCCAAATATGCTGGCATTTCTCCCGACAAAAATGTGGGCGGAGGGGCGGTGCCTTTCTAGGTACGATCGAAGTAAATACGAAGGAAAACTGCTCGGAGCTGTTAAGAGACGCAGCGTATATTGCCATTACATCATACCTCGAGAAAAACGTGTTCACCTTTCGTAGAACGGGTTAATCGGGAAGTTACACCCGACGTCACTTTATTACTCTTGAAGTTACCTCAATAAGCCAGTTACCTCGCTTCGTAGTATACCCCTCTTAAATGCAAATTGCAATATTTTACATTTAAATTTCATGTGCAAATTAAATAAATACATTTTAACAGAGAAAGAAGATAGATGGCAGTAATAGTGGTTGTTTCTTTGCAGAAAGTGAATGGACAAGATCAGAGTGTTTTTAGACAATTGTTTACTGACAATTGAAAGTTAGATATGATGGGGCAATGTTGATGATGACGCAATGTTGGTTGCGAAAGTTCGGGTTGTACTTAGCCAAATGGCTTTGATACAGAAAACCATTAAAGGGAGAAAAAAATTGATTGGTTGGCTCAGTGACCTAAGGAGAGGATTCAACTCAGTTTTTCACTCATTTTGATAATTGTTAGAGTAAGGGATAATGGTTGAGTCATATTTTAGAAATGTTCTAAATGCAAACAAAGCAAAATACAGAAATCCTTGAAAATAATCTGATCAAGATTATACAGACATACAGAGGCAAGATTCATCTTTTAGCACAACAAGGGCCAGAATCACACAGCCAAGGCAACGCTGTAGTGACTCTGGAAAAATACTGTCAATGTTCTTGACTGGCTTTGCCAATGCCCAGACTTGAACCCCAATGAAGCCTCGAGATCGCAGTTCATGGATGTATTTGTGTCCTGTTTAGTCTAATTAGTCTAATTAGACTAAACCCTTTTTGCCCTGGTTGTTTTGTTTCCCTGATATCCCTCTGGCCTTACGCATGCCATTTATCTTACTATCATTCACCCACCCATTAAGCACACCTGCCGGCAATCATCTCGTCAGCACCACTCTATTATAACCTCGGGTTCCCCTTTTCGATCAACGCCATTTTGACACACGCGTTTGTGCCCCTCACTTGTTAAGGTACGTTCCTTGTGAGTTGTTCTGCTAGTCGCAGTTCGCTCCCGTTTGTTTTTTGGCTTGGCTACCCCGTTTCCCTTGTGTGTTTTTCATACTCTGCTCGACTTCCCTGTACATCCGTGATTTTTCCTGGACTGCTTGTTTAGTTTTCCCCCATCTCGTTATTGTTGGTCTGCGGTGTCCCGCTCCCGGGTTCCCAGCCTGACACCTGCCAGCCCCCCTGGTCCTCACAAAAATATATCAAAATGAATAAGAAAGATTGTCATTATCAAGAGTAAAACATTTTTTTGTAATTAAAGTAATAATTGCATCCTTCAAATTTTGCTTTCGTTAAAGAGTCCTAGATTTTTAGCAATTACAGTCTTTCAGACCTTTGGCATTCTAGATGTCAGTTTGTTGATGTAATCTAAAGAGATTTCACGCCATGCTTCCTGAAGCACCTCACACAGGTTGGATTAGCTTGATGGGCACTTCTTACATACCATACCATCAAGCTGCTCCCACAACAGCTCAGGGTTGAGATCAGTTGACAGTGCTGACCACTCCCTTATAGAAAGATACCAGCTGACTACTTCTTCACCGACTAGTTTTTTCATAGTTTGGAGCTTTGCTTTGGGACATTGTCCTGTTGTTTGAGGAAATTGGCAACAATCAATCACTGCCCACAGTGTATGGTATGGCATTGTAAAATGGCGGGATGGCCTTTCACCAGGATCCCTTTTACTCTCTAACCAGTGTTTTGTGGGTACTGTTTCATGAAGCTGCCAGATGAGGACCTGTGAGGTGTTTGTTTCTCAAAATAAACAATGTATTTGTCCTTTAGCTCAGTTGTGCACCTGGGCCTCCCACTCCTCTTTCTATCCTGGTTAGACCCAGTTTGTACTGTTTTGTGAAGAGAATAGTGCACAGCGTTGTACAAGATCTTCAGTTTTTTGGCAATGCCCCGCATGGAATAACCTTCATTTCTAAGAACAAGAATAGACTGATGAAATTCACTAGGCAATATTGTACCGGTAAACAGATCCACAATTGCTGATGCTCCAGAAAACTCAACTAGTTTAAAGAAAGACAGTTTAGTTGAACCTATAATCAGCACAACACTTTTCAGCTGTGCAAACATATTTGCAAAAGGTTTGAGGTTTTGTAATTATGAAAAGGTTTGTAATTATAAATTAACTTTTTAAATGAAAAACTGGTAATGGTAAACAAAACGTTTCATTGGATGGTTGCTGATATTGGAACTCAGTATGCCTATGTAGATATTCCATATCAAATTTGCTGTTTCCTGCTACAATAGTTATTTACAACATTAATAATATCTACACTGTATTTCTGATTAATTTGTTATTTTAATGGAGATATTTTCATGAAAACAAGGACATTTCCAAGTGACCTCAAACTTTTGAACAGTAGTGTATGTGTAGACAAAATATCAGTTTTCCCACTCTATACCAAAATGAAGTCCAGGAAGGAACATACGCTCCACCATTCCTAATTGGCCTCACAAATGCCTAAGCTGCCACGAGGAGTTGCCAGAGCGCAACAAAGCAGCAATATTTGATTACTAACGCTGCAAAACTAGAAGATGCTGGACAATTTCTTGGAACCTCTGGTCTATATAGTGAACAGGATTCAAATAAGACGCTAAGCAGTCACATTTAAATAAAGATTGAACACTTCGTCCCCATAACATTGTCACAGAAGTTGTCTTGCTAGCAAGGTACATGATTTGAGCTATTGCAGTTTCTAATAAAGCAGCTAAGCGAGACTAAGCAAAACGCCATAATGAGGGGATAAAATGTCATAGCATCTTTCCTTTGAACCTACATTAGTAAATTTTTTGGTTTATGATTTTGCCGTGCTTTATGTAAAGGCTAATATGCCAAAAAATTGCTAATACTCTGCATATACCAGAAGCCCTTTGCTAGAAACCGAGAGCTAGCACCAAACAGGTCTACCTGGGATCCGTTGGTTGACTCATCACAATGAGTCACCCACAGTCCCCGCAGTTCTACCCATAGACTATTAGGATTGTAAGGTATTAGTTGGACAGATGGGTTGCCACAAACGTTTTTGCAATAATTGATGAGAACTTCGCCATACAATATTACTGCCAGCATTCGCACAAAGAGCTCCACGCTTGATCTAAACAACTACCAAACTGTATGTGACGTTATCTATCTTTTGTGGGTTTCAGAATTTCACTTCATCTATTGTCTGACACTGCGGCTGGCTTTTTAGTAACTACTGTAGTGTGTAGGTGTAAGGAAACCGCTGACCTGCACATTTCTTATGGCCCTACATAAATTACTGAAGGCTTTCTCATGTTTTACTTTGAAACAGCCAAACTGCAATGACTTATGGGATTAATATGAAATTTACTCCGCTTTGACTGAAAGAACATGGCTTCATGTTATCATATTTATTTATCATATGTGCTCCATAGTGCTAGAAAAGGTGTTGTTTGTCTCCCAACTGTTCCCTGATGAATGGTAGAAGTTGCTCTCCGAGGATGTTTTGGTACCATTGTTTATTTATGGCTGTGTTCTTAGGCAAAATTGCGAGTGTGCCCACTAACTTGGCTGAGAAGCAACTCCACACACGAATGGTCTCAGGATGCTTTACTATTGGCATGACACAGGACTGATAATAGGGCTCACCTTTTCTTCTCCGGACAAGCATTTTTCTGAATGCCACAAACAATCGGAAAGGGGATTCATCAGAGAAATGATTTTATTCCAGTTCTCAGCAGTCCAATTCCCTGTACCTTTTGCAGAATATCAGTCTGTCCTCAATGTTTTTTCTGGAGAGTTGTGGCTTCTTTGCTGCTCGGTCCCACAGCTGAATCAACTTTAGGAGATGTTCCTGGCGCTTGTTGGACTTTCCTGGGCACCCTGAAGCCTTCGTCACAACAATTGAACCTGTCTTCTTGAAATTCTTAATGATCCGATAAATGGTTGATTTGGGTGCAATCTTAATAGCAGCAATATCCTTGCCTGTGAAGCCATTTTTGTGCAAAGCTATGATGACTGCACATGTTTCCTTGCAGGTAACCATGGTTAACAGAGGAAGAACAATTATTTCAAGCTCCACCTTCCCTTTAAAGCTTCCTGTCTGTTATCCTAACTCAATCAGCTTGACAGAGTGATCTCCAGTCTTGTCCTAATCAGAACTTTCACCTGTGTTAACGAGAGGATCACTGACATGATGTCAGCTGGTCCTTTTGTGGCAAGGCTGAAATGCAGTGGAAATGTTTTTTTGGGGGGGGTTAAGTTAATTTTCATGGCCAAGAGGGAAATTGCAATTAAATGCGTTTCATCTGATCACTCTTCATGACATTCTGCAGTAGATGCAAATTGCCATCATAAGTGAAGCAGCAGAAATTGTGAAAATAAATATTTGTGTCATTCTAAAAACTTTTGGCCACGGCTGTATGATGTCTGACAGATTGCCATGGCAGTGAGGTTTGGATACAATTAGTATTAGCTTGTTGCAAGTAAATAATCAATGGAAACAATAATTTTTACTGGTAAATATGTGTTAATATCACCACTTGGTATATTATAGAAGCAAGGTAAACTCAAATGTGGTGGTTACAGGTATGATCTGTTGTGGGTGCATTACTGGCTGTAGCACCAAGCACGCAGGACATGTGTTGCCTGGCTGTCTGGATGTTGTAGTGTCAAAGAGCATAGAGAACAGATGAGTACAGTATGAATTATGTCAGTAATTGTAGTCTGTGGGCAGGAGGGACTTCACTGGTGTTTTTGTATAGTTTCTGTGGCAGTGCTGGCTGACAGAGTTGGCACTCATCTAACATTTAGGGCCGGTTTCGCAGACATGGATTAAGGCTACTCTTGGACCAAAAAAATTGAGTTCAATAGAAAACTCCTTTGGGCTTGTTGTTTTAGGTTAATCTGTGTCTGAAAAACCGGTTTTTAGTCTACACCCCTTTAAACGTGTTGATCACATTTCGTTGCATCAGTACTTCACAGTATAATTCATTTGTATTTTCTTCCACATATCTACCCACCATTATTTTAAAACAATTTTTTATATTATTGTGACATAAAACTATCTAAAAAAAGCCTCCAACCTTCACACACTGAAGTACAAAAATCCTTAGGATAATATAAGTATTTTGCTTTCATGCATTCTTTATAATGTTTTGTAAGGTCTCCATTTTTTACAAAATATTTGAGCCTATATGATTATATTTTCGAAAAAGCATCTGTAAAAACTAAATGTTCCCTCTGTATTTGTTCTGCGTTGCTGTCTCATGCCCAATGACTTTGAGGTCCTGAAGTAGAACGCTCACTGTGATGTTTCAAAGTGATGATGTGCATTTACTTACTTCATTGATATTTCTGGACAGGAAAACTTAAATCAACTACAGTTGATTACTAGTTATGAAGTGTTGTTAACCAGCAAGTGTATAAACCAAAGTCAAAGCTCTAAATGTAACGTAAAGAAAAATATACACCGGTTAATTTACTCAACCAATGTACCTCATGCATGCAAAGTTTTATGTTGCACTCCAGTTACATGATCATCCATAGGAAATATATTTCCAGCTGAAAAGTCCCACCTTGAAAACCAATTCATGGTTTAAAAGATGAAATATTAAGACTTATATATCTGATTCTAGCCTATTAAATCACAGAGCAGAGGGTAAACACCTCTGAGAATCACAATGTCAGTAATGAGGGTACATGAGCCAACTTTATAGTAAACATTCACACGTGAACATATAAACATTACAAATTCTTCTAAAGCACACAATACTGCAGGTCCTGTATCAATGGGATGTCACCAGATTCAAAGGCCATGAATATTAAAAGGGTGAATGTTAACAATTGTTAACTTAGTCTCAGGGACCAAGGTATAGACATCAAAGAGACAATGTCTCCTCTAACAGATGCATCTCTTCCCATGTCTATAAAACTCAGGTTTGGAACTTTCTCAGATTATTTTGTCCATCTACTCTGATATATACTGACTCCTCACATTCTGGGTTCAAAAATGTAGATAACAGAGAACTGGCCTGTATGATAGGGTGGCAAGTCCACCTTGAACTTTAACTTGTCTGAAGTATGCCCAAAAATACTGAAATATACTGAATAATAAAACTAATAATAATACGTTTATGGTCAAAATGCAAAGCATTACGTTTGCCATAAACCCAACATGGAAGGTCACTCAAAAAATATAATCTCTTTGTTAAGCAAGGTGGTGACCACGTCATGTTATTTCTAATCATCAGAAATTAGACTCACTTGTCAGGATAGAGATACCATACCTAAATCCAATTTAAAATGTGTGGCATGACATCAAGGTGTTTCCCACGAAACTTGACAGAGCAGTTTTGTAAACAAAGCCACATGCCAAATCGTGGTGTGCACGGTTGGACGAGACCTATCCCAACTGTAATGTGGAATGAACAATTTCAATTGAATGGCATGGAACTCTGAGATTGCAAAATATAAAACTAATTCACGGGGGTATAAATGCAGATTTGTATAGGCACTGTATATCTAAGTGCTTGTTGTTGTTTCACACAGCCTGACTGGTCAAATGAGCAGGTATAGAGACCTGCCTGTTCCCCATAACCTGATAGATAAAATGCAGTTTTATTAAATGAATAAAACTAGAGTACAGGGAGCTTGTACTGTTGACTGGGGTTGGAGGCTCTGGGATGTTGGCCAGGGTCGGTGGCCCAGGGATATTGTCCGGGGATTGTGGCCGGGTTTAAACACCATCAACTGTATTGGTGCAAGAGTATGAGTGAATGATTTTGAGTGTCTGGGCTACTTGTTTACAGTTTGTGATATTAATGTTGGTAATGTAGAAAAGTATAGTTTCTAATCAGTTTAGAAAAAAGGTTGATAGTTTATCTAGTTTCACTGCAGTAAAAGTGCCTGTACCAAAAATAGCTTACTGGCTTTACATGCCAGTGGCAAACCAAGGGAACGTGTCAAACAGTGTATGTAGGCGGTAATTTTGGGAAGCATGCCAATTAGACTAGTGTGTGGGAGAGATGGAATTCCCGGGTTCCCTCAGTATTCATCCAGTCTCAATTGCAATGCAAGCCAACCGGGGGCTGGACTTTGGATCCTTGCCATAAAGATCAGTGTTATAAATTTAGAGCTCCCTCCATAAATAAGGAACACCATCAGAACTGCCAGTGAGACAGAGATCAATCACACACAGCGAAGTTAGAGATGGACACACGGGAAGACGAAAAGATGAGCACAACAGTGTTCATTCCAGGGACTCCGTCACCCACAGCCAAACTCCCCATGTTCAGGTGTCTTGTTGCCTCGTTAACTGTCATGGGACTTGTGAACGTGGTTGTATTAGTGGGGCTGTGTTTCTACATCGGGGTCAACAGGTAAGGAACCAGTGTTCATGCTTGTGTGTGTGCATAACGTTTCCAGATGGTTCTCTTTTTCTCACTCTTCTCTCCTGTGCCTCTTTAGGGAAACGGACAAGAAAATGGGCACTGAAAGAGCCTACCAGAAATCAAGCTGGACCTACAATAGTCTAAGTAAATGCATATGTCTTCATGCTCACCTTGGGTGATTTTGTATATAATGTTAAATGTCTCTGGATATGAGATGAACAATGCAATTAATATTCAATACACACTTGTAAACCATGAACATGCACTGTGAAGTCATAACAAGGGGGTGTCTTGTTAACGGTATGTGTCCATTTGTCAACAGCATACACAAATGAAACGGGCATAGAAAGGTATGTCATCCTTGTGATCCCGGAGGACGGCAGGTATCTCCTGCGTGGCCAGGTGAGGGTGGTCAACTACACAGACAAAGTCTGGTTGCGTTGGGACAGACCTGGACGTTCCAGTGAACCCCGTGATATCCAAGTCCACCCTGGATCCTGCCATAGTGAAATCATCTTTGCTAAAGAGGAGTCATTTTACAAAGATAATCGAGTATATCTTGCCTTTAATGTTAAGCAACCGCACGTGGAAAACAGCGATTTCACACTACACCTGCTCTACAAGCAGTAACAACAGAACCAGTCTACCATCTAAGTGTTGTGAGATTGTGAGACACCGCTAAAACGGCGTCACTAGAGGAGATATCAACAACACATGCCACTAAACTAACTTGTGGGTCATGTTTAAATATTCCTTGTTTAGAGTGAAATTTCTATAGCTCTGTTTATCCCTGGTGCAAAAGTCTGTCCATTGTCACAACTTGCCCAAATGCTGGTTGTGCCCATATATTCAGATATGTCTGGAAGATTAAATTATGCATTTAGATCTGATGGATTTAGATCCAATACCAATGTGTGTAGTCAATCAAGATCAGACCAAAGGATGCATGTCAGCATTAAAACATAGGAGGTTTAAATGGAAATGTCTAGACATTAAGTGAGAACTAATTAAGGACAGTCCAAATACATTATGTTCTGGCTCTTCTTTGATCTTCTAATTTAAGGTTTTTCTGAATGTGTGTTTCTGCCCTTTTTAAACCATGAAATTTAGTAATATGGGTAATCACTGTTTTCATTATAGCTATGTTATTGTATGTTATTATAGTGTTACAGGACAGGGGGGATAGAAATTGCTCTGAATTCCATAAAAGACATACATGATGTATATTTTAATTAATATTGTGTAAATTATTTATCATAGCCATTTCTTAACAAGGTTATGGGATATTTGTATGTGAATATATTGTGTATTCTAAAGTATTGTGCTCAAATGGTAAGACCATAGGTACAAGGAAATCATAAATATGTAAAAACACTGTAAAAGCGTCTCTTGGGCGGCTTAATAAGATTAAAACATGAGATATGAGATTCTAATTCAGATTTGGTATTTTATTATTTTCCCATAAGCCACAGCCAAAGCCATGGCTGCTCCTCCGGAACATCCAAAACTTTTAACAAAACCAAAATATATTATAACATACACTGTTACAAAAAAATAAATAATCACAGTAACACACCAAGTCAATTAAACTTCAGAGATATCAATATGTCCTGTTAGGAATTCTAAGCAATTATGAATCAATGCAGGTATCCCTTCACGCTACGAGCAATGACAAGGACACTTGCTAAACGCAAAACTAGAGAAGAATCAGTCAGAAAGGAACAGGAGAGAGCAATTGTCTGTGGCCACCACCTGATAAACCATTACCTTTTTGGGGGTTGTCACAGGTGACATTGATTCACAATCGCTTATGCTTCCTAAATGGACTGATATCCCTGAAGTTTATATCCCTGAAGTTTAAATGACTTGGTGTTATACAGTGATGATTACGTATTCCCTTAATTTTTTAATAAAGTTCCTTTAAATGAATCATTTGTATCAAAGTGCAACAATACAACAAGGTGGACTTTGGAAGAGTCATTAGGCCAGGTTGTCCTGAAGGGTGGACCAGGGGCACAGGTTCTCCTAAAATCCAACAGGACTACGGTAACAGCTGGTCACGGCCTTAGCCATGCTAGCCGTTGCATTTCTATGTTCAGTGTCTATCATCTTGCTATTTTCTCAGTATGCAAGTATGCAATTTGAGATTCAGATATGGTTTTATGTTTGTAGCGTCAAAGCGACATAGCATGTTTTGGAATTAAAGAACTATTTGTTTATGTACTTCTGCAACTGTGTTTTGCAACCCTACCTTTGGAGAACTGTTCCAACTTGTAATGTATATATTGGCTGGGTTGCGGATTCATGCCCAGAGCACTGTTTTTCTTTATTCTGGCACCATCAAAGAGAAAATGGAAGAGAACTTGGTCGGTGGTTAGGGCCAGGCAGGTATTGATGTAATGGCGAACTGAAGGAGGTCCAGGTAACGGTATGTCTCACGGTTAGAAAATGAAACCAGTCGTACACAAGTAAGCGAATATCACGAAGAATAGGACATCAACAGGCTTAGCATGTCACTGGAAGCAAACAATTACTCATGAAGAGTGCTGACCTGAGGGAGAACTAAACAGGTTTTCTGGTGATTGGGATCTCTGACGTTAGTGACGTTCAGGAGAGGGAGGTTGTGTGTGTGAGTGAAGGCTGTGCAGGAGTAGGATGTGTTGTCTGAATGGACCTTTCACTACAGAAAAGTAAGAGGGTGAGGTTTTAGATCAACCTGTCGCCAGTTATTACCTGGTCAAAGCCAGCCAGAAAGTGAAATTGACAGGTCTTGTTGGTGGCTCAATACCCACTGGCACTGATTCTAGCATAAACGCTAACATAACATGATGCAAACCACATAGGGATCAAACGGGGTAACGGAGGAACACCAGTGACTCAGGCCCCTATAAAAGCATTTAAGAAATGACAGCACATGTATGAAATGAGAGCACACAAAGCAAATCCAGAAGTTGTCTTTTGCTGTGTAAAATCTGTGAATGTATTGTAGATGCCTGCAGGTTGTAAATAGCCACTCAACATTGTTTCATAAATATTTACAAGTAGTACAGGTACTTCTTTAAAATATAAATAAGTAAATAGTTATTACTCAAAACAAAGTAAGTCAAACTGTGTGTATTTCAGTTTTAAAATGCTGTAACCCCATATCTACAATAACACGGTTTAATGCCAATGTCGATACAACTGAGTACTGTTCCACTTCTTAAACAGTCCAGATGCTGCCTTGATGCCTTGCCTACAAATGTTTTTAGCTGCTTGGTAACAGATCTACCGCAAATAGTTAACAGCTCCCTCTGAACAGGCAGTTTTGCATAGGCCCTGAAAGTCAGACCTGCATCAAATTTAGCCTTCATAGGTACAGCCATGAGGAAAAAATATTTTCAAACAAATAAGCAATTTCTTTAACTCAAATAGTCACTTTGACACTTTCCAATGTATGGATTTTTGACCTATCACAGTGAAATCAGATACAATCTCAATCCTATTGGTTTTGGACCATAGTGTGATACAATACTGCAAGACAAACTGGAAAACTGTGTTGGTCTTAGTGACAAAGTCCTAAATTGGTTCAAGTGTTATTCACCAAACAGGTGAATAAGTATTTGCCTCCATAGGCAACTATGAATCAGAGAGAATTTACAAGACAGGTGGAGTTCCACAAGGCTCTATTCTCAGGCCTTTTAATTGTATGAGTATGCTGCAGTTAGCCCAAAATTGCTTATCATAATCATGCAGATGACACACAGTTATATAGCTCTCTCTTCTAGTGACTATGGTTTAAACTCACTCTACCAGTAACAAATCAATGATAAGACGTGCCAGAACTTTCTTCAACTAAATAAAGATACAACTGAAATAAGTGTGCCAAAGACAAGAGACTGACAATCAATAATTACCACACGTAAGACTAAAAGCTGAGTTCAAAATCTTGGGGTAATTAGGGATTCTGATCTGAATTTCTATAGCTACATAAAATTCATAACAAAATCAGCGTATTTTAACCTTAAAAATATAGCTAGAGTTAATGGATTCAATCAATCAATCACAAAGTGCTTTTACAAAACACCCAGCCTAAAACCCCAGTGAACACACAACAACCGAATTGAAGCACTGTCCCTATGGGGGCCGGATTGTAGGAAGAAACCTAGAGAGGAACCAAACTCAAAGGGTGAACTCTATTGGCTGTGCTGGGTGACATTTAAGAATACTATTAATAATTTGTAAATTCACACAGGCTGTGTCCAGAGACTATGAAGCCTAATCTAGGTCAGAAGCAGGACCAGATTTGCAGGACAGGGGTTGATTATGGGCTCAGCAGGGTGGCAGCTGGAATCGTCAGGATCATCTAGATCTAGGTTGGTAAGGGGGTAGCTGGAATCGTCAGGTATCTGCTTGTTCTGCAGCAAAACCAGGAGGGCTTGGGGACAAGGTCTTCTGGGCCTGGTACTCCACAGGTGTAAGTTGAAACGCAACAGGAGACAAGGAAAGTTGGTAAACAGTGCATTCCTTAGAGTTATGGAGGAGATCTAGCTCTACTCCCCCGGCACAAAAATATAGCAGCATAAGAACTTTTTTCTAAGACGGGGCGGTCCTGTGACACTCGGAGGGAGGCCCCGGACAGGACACAACAGGCAAGAAATCAATCCACCCACATTGCCAGGCATCAGCCAAAGGGATATCAACAAAAGCAACCATGCCTGGATTCATGTCCAGATTGATTTAGAAATACTTTTTATCTCCAGTTGTTTGGACTACTGCAGGGCTGCCCAACGCTGTTCCTCTAACTCTAATTTAACACACCTGATTGTAATAATTAGCTGGATGAAAAGCGTAATCAGGTTTGTCACAAATGGGGTTGAAGAGAAAAGCAACAGGACAGTAGATCTCCAGGAACAGAGTTGGGCAACCCTGGACTTCTGGTATGACCATGAGGTCTCTCAAGAAATGCCTCAGGCAACTGCTTCTTATCAGGACGCTGCTGCTTGAGTTTTAACAAGAACCAGGAAAGCTGAACACAGTACACCAATTCTTAGGTCTGACTCCCTGTATCTCACAGAACTGATTTAACTTAGTAAACTTGTCATCTGCCTTTCTAATGACAAGTAAGAACTTGAACATGCACAATGTTTAATCTTTTTTCCCCCAATCTGATCAAAGTTGAATGGAGGAAGCAAAATAGTTAATCACTTCAGCTTTTATTCTGCCATCTAATACATTTAACGTTAGTTTAAAGTACAAAGATTGTATGCTAGCTAGCAATGCTTAATGTTGTGTAGGGTTCCATTCGTCAATTCAAACTCTCTAGTTATACACAATGTCAAGGAACCATCAAAGACAGGAGTACAAAATGATGAATCTAATCGTAAAGTAAATGTTTAATGAGCAAACTGATTTAGAGACCATTATACATGCAATCCATTATGTCCTAGATAATGATAGAGAGCATCTATGGATAGAGAGTGCTGGATGGGACAGCAACCTAACACAAGGCTTCCATTTAAAACACATTATTGTTTTAATGACCTCAAATTGCTTTTTATTGTTGTGGTCATTTGAAACAGTGAGGTTGCTCCCGCTGTCAACTGGGAAGCGATACATTCCGACTCTTTTTCGGAGCGTGCAGTACATCCCCATGCAGCACACTCAACCATGATGAAAATGCTAGGAACAAGGACAAGACGGAACGCAGTCTCAGTTTAGTTCCTTAGATGTTTTGAAAGCTTCTTAGTGCTCATTGTTGAGCGTTTGCTTTGCAACTCATTACCCAAGACACAGAGCTTACAAAAACAGCAAAGTTCATCCTGAAATATATACCAACTGAACACATGTGGAGTCATTAGTCACATCGACTACAGATCAAGAGACCACATAGTTATCTATGACAGCGGTTCCCTTTAAGGTACAGTGGGGCAAAAAAGTATTTAGTCAGCCACCAATTGTGCAAGTTCACCCACTGAAAAAGATGAGAGAGACTTGTAATTTTCATCACAGGTACACTTCAACTATTATAGACAAAATAAGAAAAAAAATCCAGAAAATCACATTGTAGGATTTTTAATGAATTTAATTGCAAATGATGGTGGAAAATATGTATTTGGTCAATTTTCTATGGGGTTGAGATCTGGAGACTGGCTAGGCCACTCCAGGACCCTGAAATGCTTCTTACGAAGCCACTCCTTCATTGCCCGGGCGGTGTGTTTGGGATCATTGTCATGCTGAAAGACCCAGCCACGTTTCATCTTCAATTCCCTAGCTAATGGAAGGAGGTTTTCACTCAAAATCTCACAATACATGGCCCCATTCATTCTGTCCTTTACACGGATCAGTCGTCCTGGTCCCTTTGCAGAAAAACAGCCCCAAAGCATGATGTTTCCACCCCCATGCTTCACAGTAGGTATGGTGTTCTTTGGATGCAACTCAGCATTCTTTGTTCTCCAAACACGACGAGTTGAGTTTTTACCAAAAAGTTCTATTTGGGTTTCATCTGACCATATGACATTCTCCCAATCTTCTTTTGGATCATCCAAATGCTCTCTAGCGAACTTCAGACAGGCCTGGACATGTACTGGCTTCAGCAGGGGGACACGTCTGGCACTGCAGGATTTGAGTCCCTGGCGGCGTAGTGTGTTACTGATGGTAGGCTTTGTTACTTTGGTCCCAGCTCTCTGCAGGTCATTCACTAGGTCCCCCCGTGTGGTTCTGGGATTTTTGCTCACTGTTCTTGTGATCATTTTGACCCCACGGGGTGAGATCTTGCGTGGAGCCCCAGATCGAGGGAGATTATCAGTGGTCTTGTATGTCTTCCATTTCCTAATAATTGCTCCCACAGTTGATTTCTTCAAACCAAGCTGCTTACCTATTGCAGATTCAGTCTTTCACGCCTGGTGCAAGTCTACAATTTTGTTTCTGGTGTTCTTTGACAGCTCTTTGGTCTTGGCCATAGTGGAGTTTGGAGTGTGACTGTTTGAGGTTGTGGACAGGTATCTTTTATACTGATAACAAGTTCAAACAGATGCCATTAATGCAGGTAACGAGTGGAGGACAGAGGAGCCTCTGTCTTAAGGGAGAAGTTACAGGTCTGTGAGGGGCAGAAATCTTTGCTTGTTTGTAGGTGACCAAATACATATTTTCTACCATAATTTGCAAATAAATTCATTAAAAATCCTACAATGTGATTTTCTGGATTTCTTTTCTCATTTTGTCTGTCATAGTTGCAGTGTACCTGTGATAAAAATTACAGGCCTCTCTCATCTTTTTCAGTGGGAGAACTTGCACAATTGGTGGCTGACTAAATACTTTTTTGCCCCACTGTAGTCTCACAGAGACAGTGAGCATTGTCATGCCGTTTTGTCATGCCACAGCGTAGGTGTGTGCATTTCATCATTAAGAAAGTGAATGCTAGAACGTAACAGGAGGAGGCTGTGTGTGTCGGATGTCATCACCACACCGCGATGCAATCTTTGATGACATATGCCTGTTTGTCCTGGGGGAGCCACCCACACACCCTTGTGCAAGGTCTAAGTAGCTATGCCTATACAGGCTCATTCTCATGTTAACAGTTCTTAAGGCCAATCAAACCGGGGCATTATAATAACCACTTGTCTGGTGTGGTAGACGTGTGTGTAAACGAAACCACTCATTCACCAACAAGTGGCAGTCGAATGTGTGAAAGCCGGTTTGGTTACGTCATCAAACAGGCTTTCAGGTACATCAAGGTGTTTGGGCTGGCCCGGCAAGTGTAGCCTACCTGGGCTGTGGTTTTACAACTTCCTTAAACAGTGATGTTACACATCCTTTTAGGGTTTGCTGTCCTATTAATAGAATACAGTAGAAATAGCCACGGATGTATCCATGTGGGAAGTTTTACACATGATTTTGGCTGGTTAGTCAAAATAGATAAGCGTGTTGAGACCCAAAGGCCACCCCTGAAATCTAATAGGCCACTCCTGTTAGGCCGTTTCTCAAGTAGGTCTATGGAAATTAAATGTTGCTTTGGAAAGTAAGAAACATATACATTTTTAGCTTTATGATTTGCGTAAATGTAATATACACTGCTCCAAAAGATTAAGGGAACACGTCATCATCACAGTATAACACCAAGTCCACACCAAATTAAACAATATCATTTAGTCTACAATGGATGCATAAGCGTTTCATCGGGAGCCTGCCAAGTCAGACACCACGGAGTCACGTCAGGAGTTGTTATGATGAAATGCACACAAGTTGGAACAGCCTGTGATTTCAATTGTTTACTTTCATGTGATATTGTTGGGTTATTTTGGTGTCCATTGACTGTCATTTTGTTCTAAACAAATTGTACAGATTTGATAGTTCTTCATCGAGACCCAATGTGTGATTTAAGTATTTGCTAAATAATTTTGAGCAGTGCACTTACATGTTCTCTTGTTAAAAATGAAATTGCATTAAATTTGCAGATGAGCACGTTCAGGACTTAAGACTTGATTTGGTAGTTCTCAGTCTTGACCTGGATTTGTTTCAAACTTGCCTTGAGTGCTAAGACTTACTTGTGACTTATAAAACAATTACTTGGTCCCACTGATTCAATGCAACATGCCTTTCATGCAATTATGAAGTGTGGAAAGTAGATTGTTGCATCTAGAGTTATCTTGAAATGGCTTAGTTGGTAGTGAGAGCACTTTTCTGACCTTGGAAGCAACCACTAACACCACGTTTGGAACAGTTTCATTTGAACATTATTGTGTGCAATCATGACAATTCCAATGAAAAAAATATATCAGGGTTTCAAATGTTATGGCCCACCGAAAATGTTATGGCCATCCTAGATGGGGTCTGTTTCCCACCGAAAATGTTATGGCCATCCTAGATGGGGTCTGTGTCCCACCTCCGCTAACCAAATGAAAATGTTCTGGACATGCCTCTGATGAGGTCTATGCATAAAATGCAGGAAGGCAAAGAAGCAAGTAGGGTTTTCTGTTTACTGGGAAGGTATCAAAACTACACAACTTTTGCCTTGAAATATTTGAAGCAGGCTTATATTCATTTGTATAATATTGATTGCACTGGTATACCTTATGTAAAGATATTACATTTTACATATGTGAAACTATCTGATTGGTAAATATCATATTCCATGCCATTGGAACTCAAATTCTAAATATTCAGTTTACTTTGTGTTCTGTTTTATTCCATTCCACAGTTCTCACTTCAGAATACTTTTTGTGACCGGGCCAACCAAGTGAGGTTTCATTTGTAGGTCTGCAAATGCTGACTGGAATCATGGCTTTTTACTGCTCAGAGGGAACATGGACCTTCATCACCCTAAGTCGTCCTTCCCACCCTCCACCACATCTCTGCTACTGTAAACTACACCAAACAACAGTATCTGGCTTTCATGGTGAACTTTTATTTGATTTTCATGACTTTCATCACTGAGCAAAGGGTGTTATAGCTTGCAATAATATTGTCAATTTGTCGAAAATAAGCTCTCAGGGATTGAAGATGAATTTCCCTGTATAAAGTAGCATGAGTTGCTTGCCATGATCTCCCAAGGGAATTGCTTAATAATAGTAAGGTGGAATTATTAATGTCATTGTAAGTATATATGTGTGATATGTAATATCTCATTGTTAACAATGTGGTATTGTTATTGTTATTTGTTATTGTTTTTCTTCTTCAGCCATTGTTTGTTTCTGTTCTAGATCAGATGCTTTCTGTGAAGATTTATTAAGATTTGTAAAGCATTGTTATGTTCAGTTACCTTTAATATAATTATTGTCCTTCGCTTATTTTGTATCTAGGGCTATATGTTTAAAGTATATTTGGTTTATTGCGTTGTAAAGTGTCAAATCAGAGAGTTTTTTTGTATTTGATGAATGTATTAATTTCATATTTAGTGTGCACTATCTTTTATTGCTCTCTCTCTCTTTCTGTATATGTCTCTGTCTGTCTGTAATTGTCTGTGTCTCTGTCTGTCTCTGTGTCTGTCTGCGTCTCTGTCTATCTGTCTGTGTTTGTCTGGCTGTCTGAGTCTCTGTCTGTCTGTGTCTTGGTCCATCTGTCTGTCTGTGTCTGTCTGTCTGTCTCTGTCTAAAAAACATTTGAAATGAAAAGTTTTCCATGCAAGTTTTTTCCATGCCATTTTCATTTGTTTTATTATTTACAATATTATGCTTAGTAAAAAATAATCAAAAGCAATCGAATAATAACTACGTTTGTGGAGGGGTACCAACAAATTTGACCACATCTGTATATATATAAATGGATTCAATACATTTGACCCAACATGGTTTCACATCAGACCCGGAAAAATGTTAAGACAGACAAAGCTACAAGAAAAGGTGTGAACTTGGCCGTAACAAAATATTACCCGTAAGTCAATTAGATAAAGCACAGACAATACACTTCAATGTATTGGTTCACTTTCATCAGTGTTCTTACATCTTAAGCCTACACTGTTATCACTGAAAAGAAACACGCTAAAAAGTATCCATCTTAGGTAGATAAAATGCAGAACAGACCAATACAATAGCATTGCTGTACTGAAAAGTAGACATCTACAACATGCACCATAGTGATTAGTGATTCTACAAAGGGAATCACAGGTCAAAAAACAGGTCTCTCTACAAAACGTCACCTGTGAATTCTACAGTAGATGCTATCAATCCAGTTGAACAGAACTGTAATTCATATCCTTATAGCTAACAGCAAGTAGTAACTTGCCAATAAATCCCGGAAAAATGTACAGTTGTGAAAATGTTAATACTGGCATGTATACATTTACAAAAGGGTCATGGAGACATGCAAGTTTGCAGGAACATTAACTTTAGATTTGGCACAATTTCTGTTTGAAGTATAAAATGCATGATAGCAACTTGCTCTTCTTTTTATGCCGAATTCAGGAAACCGTGCAGCAACACAGTAAACAGACTTCACCACATTTCCTGGATGAGTAAACATCCTGCGTCCAATTCTTTTCATTTAAACAGAAGTTATATTTCCGTAATCAGAAAGAACTGAGGCATACACTCGAGAAATACAGGAGAGAGAAAACCAAAGAGCTCCAGAAAAACGACCAGTGCCAGAAAAGCTACTGAATAGCACGGTCACGGTAGCTTCATTGTGTCAAATCTCACCCAGTTAAACTTGGGTGTTTGTCAAAACACGCACTAAGAAAAAAACATCAAAATTTACACATTTTCGATTCGCCAATAATCTTTCCCTTCCGATGAAGCTGGGAAACTTTGCGGTCGTCTGTGCGTCACGATGCGGCCGCTTTTCCACTGAGTCCACAGCATCTGAGCGTGCACATGTTTCCACCCAGTCCACCAAGCATCCACGCTATCTTCCTCACCCTCCTCCATCTGATAAGGTTGTCATGGGACACGTTTGGGTAATGGTCTGCACAGGCATTTCGATGTCCTTGTTGGTTCACCCTCTGCCTCACGATCTCTCTCTCTCTCTCTCTGAATCTTTCCGTCTCAAAAAAACACCCCCCCGTCATAGGCTTCGAGCCCTTCTTCACCACATGGGTCAGCTGACATCCTGACACAAAACACCATCCTTGAGTTTAGGGTAGGTGTGTGTAGTAAGGCCTAACAGGCCATGCTTCAGGCCTTGTTTGTATTGTATCACACTCACATTCACTAGTGAAATGATGCTGAAATGATTATACGCAAATCCTCACGACATACACAAAAAAAGGTTGTTGTTAATTAAAATGTGGCATTGGGGATCTTTTGTAACGATGAGTTAGCTATAATGTCATTTGGTTTTGGCTGAAGGTCCCCATGTATACAATCAGGTGGTAGTCAAGGTCGATACGGAACTGTGTCATTCAGCTGGGTAGGGATACAGTTGATCCTTAGATCGATTGGGATGTAAAACTGTGCCAAACTGGTGCAGCATAGTGAAAACTTGCATAATTGTAGCTTGTTATAAGTCAACCTTGCCCAGCGGAAACACATATTGATGGTTTTTAAATAATCATAATAACCATCTGAAGATTATTAAAATAATCCACCCATTCACAAACTAGCAGGTTCTTTCCATGTTTTCTTATGGGAGCTGGAAGCCTTTACCTGCTTAGCTCAGATTCAAACGAAAGACAGTCTTCCTATTTCAATAGAAAGTTGTGCCAGACCACTGTTTACAAGTGATCCACATTGAGATGTGAGTTTTAGAATTGCATCATCCACAAGTGAACTATGGGAACAACAAACCAGACTGATCATTTCACATGGGAACTATGGGAACAACCAACCAGACTGATCATTCCACATGGGAACTATGGGAACAACCAACCAGACTGATCATTCCACATGGGAACTATGGGAACAACCAACCAGACTGATCATTCCACATGGGAACTATGGGAACAACCAACCAGACTGATCATTTCACAAGGGAATAACTAACCAGACTGATCATTCCACAAGGGAACTATGGGAACAACCCACCTGACTGATCATTCCACAAGGGAACTATGGGAACAACCAACCAGACTGATCATTTCACAAGGGAACAACCAACCAGACTGATTATTCCACAAGGGAACCATGGGAACAAATAACCAGACTGATCATTCCACAAGGGAACAACTAACCAGACTGATCATTCCACAAGGGAACAAGTAACTAGACAGGTCATTTCACAAGGGAACAACTAACCAGACTGGTAGTTCCACAAGGGAACCAAAGGAACAACCAACCAGACTGATCAGTACACATTGGAGCGATGGGAACAACTAACCAGATTGATAATTCCACAAGGGAACTACGGGAGCAAGGAATAAAGACTGATCATTAAACAACGGGTGAGCCATTTCAAGGTTTGTACGCGTGTGTGATTTGGAGCCCTGTAACGGGTGTTGACACAGAGTTCCCAGAAGTAACACATGGGCATCCACCCACTGACTGGATGTGTTTGTGTGTTTGGGTTGGGTGCAAGATTAAGGTGAAAGTGACAGTTGTGGTAAGGATAAGAATTAGGTTAAAGGGTTTTAAGTGATGTTTGGGGTTAGTTTAAGGTTAGCTTAAAGGTTAGAAAAAATAAGCTTTTAAATGGTCCTCACAAATATTAAAAGAGGTGTTTGTGTATGTGTGTGTGTCTGTGTGTATGTGAAGGTCAGTGAAAATACCCTTACCCACAGAGCAGTTCCAATAAGGGGCTGTACAGAACATGTAGTTGTTATTCGTTAAATCAGGATGCGATGTGGTCACATATGAATCACTCTGAACGTCTCCTGAGCAATGAGGATTTTTCTTTTTCTCTCTTCTCCCATCTGTTATAAACCATAATTTCACTGTAAGTGATGCTGATTTACAGTCATTGATATAAGCAAGCAACAGCTTGAAAAAGAAAGATCTGTTTCCTGATTGCTGGTTGATATAGGTCAGAGAGAAAGAGATTGGTACTAACAAACTGCGGTTTTCTTGAAATCCCCAGACAGGGCCTGGATTCAATCCAAATATGTGGTAATGGGCATTGCAGATTTTAAAAGCAATGTCTGACTGAGCTGACAGCTTTAGCATAAAGTGAGAGACGGTTTACTTGGTAGTAGTTGTAGGTTTTCATAAAGACCAGACTGTGAGTTTTATTGACCAGGAAAAAGAGCTACCGTGTAAATGCCAAAATGCATGTTTTATTAAAATAAGCTAATGAGTACAGAATAATGTACCCAATACCTTGTAATATATCTGAAGCACCCAGAGTGATGGCACCTGGATGCACTGTGGAAAGACCACAACCCAGTTGTGGAAGTGTGATGCTCTGGGTAATGTTCTGTTGGGGACCCTGGGCCTGGACATTCCTTTGTAGGTCAATTTGACACCTGTCACCTACCTTAACCTTCATGGTGGTGGCCTCTTTCAGCAGGACAATGTGCCCTGTGACACTGCACATGTTGTTCACAAATGATTGGGGAACATGAAGAAGAGTTCAAGGTGTTGTCTTGGCCTCCACATTCCTCAGATGACAATCTGATTGAGAATCTGTGGGATGTCCTGGACCAACAGTTCTACGGCGGCTCAACGTACTGGACTTGAGAGGTCTGCTGCTAATGTCTTGGTACCAGATCCCACAGGACACCTGCAGGGTTCATGTGGAGTCCATGCCTTGGCAGGTCGGCACTGTTTTTTGGGGCACGAGGAGGACGAAGAACATTTTACACAGGTGGTCATAATGTTTGGCCCATCAGTATACAGCCATGGCCAAAAGGTTTGAGAATTGCACAAATATTAATTTTCACAAAGTCTGCTGCCTCGGTTTTTATAATGGCAATTTGCATATACTCCAGAATGTCATGAAGAGTGATCAGATGAAATGCATTTAATTGCAAAGTCCCTCTTTGCCATGAAAATGCACCTAATGCATTTCAGCCCTGCCACAAAAGGACCAGTTGACATCATGTCAGTGATCCTCTTGTTAACGCCGGTGAGGGTGTTGACAATGACAAGGCTGGAGATCACTCTGTCATGCTGATTGAGTTACGATAACAGACTGGAAGCTATAAAAGGAGTGTGGGGCTTGAAATCATTGTTCTTCCTCTGTTAACCATTGGTGACAAACAGTGCCTCTTCCAGCATGATGGAGTACCTTGCCATAAGGACAAAAGGGATAACTAAGTGGCTCGGTGAACAAAACATCAAAATTTAGGGTCCATGGCCAGGAAACTCCCCAGACCTTAATCCCTTAGACCTTAATTCCTCTTTGCATGTACTTAATTTAATTGTCAATAATAGCCTTTGACACTTATGAAATGCTTGTAATTATAATTCAGTATACCATGGTAACATCTGACAAAAAGATATAAAAACGTTGATGCAGCAAACTTTGTGTAAACCAATACTTGTGTCATTCTCAAAACTTTTGGCCCCAGCTGTATAAGTTTTACCCGCACAAAAGTAACCTGAAATTATTAGGACCACAAGCAATATGCAAGATACAGAAATAAACTGTATATTTAAACCTGCATTGTTATCTTAGAGTCAACGTTGTCAGGAGCCAATGATGATCTCACTTTTCTGCGTTCCGGAGCAAGCAGAACCACGTGGCCCACCTGTATGCAGTTAATATGTTGGTAACAAATGAAAGTCACAGTCACATGACACAGTATCATGACAAATTTCATACATTATTTCCTCCTGAAAGCAGCTCCATGTAATAGCATGAAGTGCTATCTGTTATCTAATGATTTAAAAACTCTAAGTATAAGTATAAGTACAGTTTTTTCAAAAGTACTCTATATAGCCAAATGATGGTTGGGTATGTAGACACCCAACCATCAAACCCATATGATAGTTATAACAGCTGCCACTCTTCGGGGAGTGTCTATATTAGGAATGTGTGCCTATTCAGCCAAAAAACATTTGTGTGGTCAGGGACTGATGTTGGGACTGATGTTGGACTAGAAGGCCTGGCTCACGATTAGTGTCCTAATTCATCCCAAAGGTGTTCAATGGGGTTGAGATCAGGGCTCTGCAGTTCACTCAAGTTGATCCCCACCAACCTCATTGAACCACATCTTTATAGACCCTGTTTTGTGCACAGGTACACAACTGTGACCTAAGACCTTCTAGATGCTTCCGCTTCACAATTATAGCACAAACAGTTGACCGTGGAAATTTAAGTAGGGCAGAAATTTCTCAAACTGACTTGTGGCAAAGGTGGCATCCTATGACAGTGCCACGTTTAAAGACACTGAGCTCTTCAGTATGACCCATTGTACTGCCAATGTTTGTCTATGGAGATTTAATGGCTGTGTGCTGGATTTTATGCACCTGTGAGCAATGGGTGAGACTGAAACACCTGAACCCAAAATTAGTAGGGGTGTCCACAGTGAGAGTTCTTACTATATTTTTGCAGGTAACAGATTGCAGATATAGATGTTTTTTTGTAATCTGTTTATACCCAGCGCTGTATGTGTGTATATATATGTATGTATGTGTGTGTGTTTGTCATGATTTTGCTGTTGCTGAGTCATACTGAACCTATGAAAGCATCAAGTGAGAGAAAAGGTTAGGGCAAAAGAGAGAAAGCGCCTGAAACCGTGCAACTGTGTAAACACGGTTTCATGGAAAATAGTGTTTATTAAATGTTTTTGTGAGACTTTTTGGTACACAGACAGCTGAGGTTGGTGGAAATGATGAGTGGATGCAGGTCAGTGCCGGGTCTGTTCCACCGTAAAGGACAGTAGCACACACAAACACAGACGCGCACACACACACACAAAGGGAGACCCCCTAGGTCTGTAAATGCCTGTTCCTCTCACTCTCATACTGGGAGACCACGTCTGACTGAATGTGAGTGGGCTGGTATCAAGCATCAGTGGTTTATGTTAGTCTGGGTCAGTGTGTTTGTGCCATTTTCCCTCCCTCCAGAGATAGAGGAAGAAAGCCCATTCTCCATTGGTGTTGTGACAGGGACTCCCCCTGTTTGTCTGTTGGTATCTGATTTCTCCATCATAGCTATTACACCCAAAGGGAGGTTTTTGTAGTTAGCTATTCTGTTCTAGGAATTCTCCTGCTCAATAGGGATGGACTTACTGGTAAAGAGCCCATTTGTGACTTTATGAATAATCAGAATTGTGATGGACTGTATCTGTATGCGTTCTGTTTCTTTTAGCACTCTGTTATGTTGCAAGTAATGCACATGTGGGTAAAGCTACCTTGACGTGTATTAGTAAAATAGCTTCTTGAGTGTAATGCCAAACCGCTTGACATTTGATTGGCAGTAATACATTTATAGCAAGTCTTTCAACACAAGTTGGGGGTTACTTAGAAATATCCCTGTTTTGAAAGAAAAGTCCCTCATAATTAAAGTGAAATAGATCATTTTTTAAAGTCCTATTGATCATTAACAACCCTTTGCAAATATGATAGCACAGCTGCAAACGGTGGTGCTAATAAAAGAAGCAATACAACGGACCTTCTTTAAACTAGTTGAATATCTGGCGGATCTGTAGCCGTGGTTTCAATTACAAGCTCAAAATGGCCTGAAAAAAAGACCTCTCTTCTGAAACTTGTCGGTCTATTCTTGTTCTAAGAAATGAAGGCTATTTATTCCATGTGAGAAATTGACAAGAAACGGCACATCTTTTACACTGCTGTATACAATTCCCTTCTCTTCTCATTGTCAACAGTTAAGAGGTGAGCCTGGGATTCTGGCCTTCTAGGCAGAGTTGCAAAAAACAAAAACCAGACTAGCCAATAAAAAGAAAATATTGAAATGGGCAAAAGAACATATACACTGGATTGAGGAAGAATGAGGATAATGAAGAAGAGTGTTCGTCAGATGCAGACAAAATAAAAAAATGCTTGATGCCATCTGTCAAGCATTCTGGAGGCGACGCGATGGTCTGGGGATGCATTGGTGATGTTAAACAGGGTAAAAGTGATCTTGAAAAAGGCTATCGCTAAATTTTGTAACGTCATGCCATACCCTGTAGACAGCATTTGATTGGAACCAATTTCCTCCTACTACAGGACAATGACTCAAAGCACCGCTCCAAACTATGCAAGAACTATTTAGGGAAGGAGCAGTCAGCTGGTATTTCGTCTATAATAGAGAGGCCAGCACAGTCACCGGATTTTAACCCTATTGAGCTGTTATGGGAGCATCTTGATAGTATGGTACTTGAGAAGTGCTCATCAAGCCAATCCAACTTGTGGGAGGTGCTTCTGGAAGCATGGGTTGAAATCTCTTTAGATTAACCCAATAAATTGACAACTAGAATGACAATGGTCTGCAAGGCTGTAATTGCTGCGAATGGAGGATTCTTAGACAAAGGGAACATTTTGAAGGACAATAATTATTTAAATATAAAAATATATATATTTCCTATTCATTTGGCTATATTTAACTAAGTTCATGTATGATTTAATGGAAAACAATAAACATTTTGAATGACCCCAAACTTTTGAACAGTAATGTAGTACTTACCATACAATGTTCTAGAACACTTGATTATTCTCAATGCTTTAGTTATTCCTAAATCATTTTATAGTTGCAATAAGAGTCTTTGTTGTGTTGCACCTTAGAACAATCCTTATCTGTAGTATATTGGCCATATACCCAACCCAGCATTACAGGAATTATATAATTATGTAAGTAACTTGTAAACCAAAATGATGTTCAGTATGACAATATCAGCGTGCGATTACAATCAATATCAATATATCTCAGTGCTATTGGTTCTAATGACTTGCTATTAGATTCAGAATCAATATATGAGAAGTGCCAATACCCTACTATTGGAAACCAGACTCCAGGGGCTTTTATGAATTTATTAATAGTTAAATAGATCTTTAAGGTCGGGGAATGTTGGTTGATACGGGGAACAGACACACCTTTACTGATTGGTTATCGCCCAACGGTAGGAAAATGAATCTCAAATTTGCATATTAAAGCGTAATTGCACAATGCATTTCAAAGACGAGATTCACCCTCCGAAATGTCGCCTCCTATCAATCGGCAATGGAGTAACGTGGCAATGTGCGCGGGACATTATCCGACCGAGTGGGTGGGTGTGTCCACTTGGCATTTTGTCTGTCGAGAAAATGATGTGATTATTAGGTTTATGAAAAGTAACTAAATGTTAATGTTGTTTAGAAGATCATATCATACAATCTAAAACCAACATTGAACGAAAAATAATCATAGTGGTATCCATATTTCCAGAGCTGCATAATGTTCAAACATAAATAAAGCGTTATGAGTTAAGGTGATCTAGTCAGGCCGTTTTCGCGGTTCGTATGCAGGATCCGGGCGAGAGCGGTTATATGTAACCATTCGTTTATTGGTTTCCATGTAATAAAACAAAAAGGCCCGATTGCAACCGAGAACTGAAAAGCACAAGGCACAAACAATAATCCACATTTTAGGTTGGAAAACAGAAACTCAATCCTGAAAGCCAAATAAAACAGAGGCAGTGCGGTAAATAGCCATTATACCACAGATTACAGCTGTAAAAGGTGACGCGTCATATGGTCTAATAACCGCGTGGTTTGAATCCTGAATGCTGATTGGCAGAGAGCTGTGGCATCTGAGAACCTATACCAAGGGTTTAACATCACATTAAACTTTACATCTCCTTTGTTATTGTTTGTAATTTATTTGTGATATATTATAATATTCTATGGCTAAGAGCTGTTATTAGGGCTCAGGTCAACAGTTTTATACATTATTAATTCAAATATTTTGAGATTCTAGATTTTTTATTTTCTATGCGCTATAAGCCGTAATCATAAATATAAAAGTCTTGAAATGTTTGACTTTATTTGTAATGTATATATAGTATGTTTAAATAAAAAAAAGTGGGGGGAAAACTTTTCCACAATATTCAATGTTCTTTAGAAGCACCTGTACACACATGCGGGGGAGGACCAGTTGACCAATATTCTGGATCAGAATTACAAGAGGAAAGTGACTTAGAAAGATGGTTCATTATAGGGACATGGATGGCAGCAGCTTCAGTCACCTAGACTGATCAACTGGCTAGTGTGTCAATGGAAACTGTGACTAAAGTTACAGCTACATTTAGGTCTATGGAAAGACATCAGAAAATAGTGTCATAACTTGTGGTCAAAGGCATAGATTTGATGACCATTATTGTTGCGTGTTACTGTAAAATGTAAGTTAAAACTGATGAGCATGAGAAGTCAGGGGTGGCATACAAATGTGGAAAAAAAGTGGTACGGTCAAATGAATCATCCTTACCCATAAGCGGGCAAGTGGATGTGGGGTGTACACCAAGAGACCAGCACTGCCCTAAACGTTGGCACAACAGAGCCCCTACCATGAGGGGCATTTACCTGACATGGTTTGGGACCTCTTGCCCGGTTAGGGTCAAATTCTTAGAAAGTTATTCTGAGAGATTCCCTTCATCCCATGGTGAAACATTTCTGTTCTGATGGGAGATGTCTCTTTCAGATGACCGTTCCTCCACCTATAGGTTGCAAATGGCCACTGGGTGTTAAATAAATAGGAAAATCATGTAAATCATATGCAATAGCTTTTGCAGTCACCAGATCTCCTTGGACAGTGCTTTCCAACACCAGCAATAACCCTTAAAGGTCATTAAATTTTTATTAATATCTGTGTTAAATAAATAGGTAAATCATGTTAATCATATGCAATAGCTTTTGCAGTCACCAGATCTCCTTAGACAGTGCTTTCCAACACAACCAATAACCATAAAAGGTCGTTACATTTTTATTAATATCTCTGGACTGGTTAAAGTTAGAAGATTACGGTTTGCAGGTTGTCAGGGACTGTCTGCTGCAGAGAATGACGCGTCATTTGTAAAGTAGAAGCCTTCCAATCTCAACCACAAATCCACAGTATTTTGAGATTTCAGTAAAAAACCTACACATTTTTTCAGATGTGGCACATCTAGCTTCTAGAACAATGTTTTCTATTCATCCTTCTTTTAGTTTAGGTTTTTCTAAATCCACAATATAAAGGACATATTTCTACTCTAAAGGATGAACTCTTGAGAGACCAAAATGTCAAGACAGTGAATTGAATGATTGATGTCAAGAAATAAGTGACTAAAACCTAATATTTTCTCAGTTTATGTTACGCCAAGACCAAACAACATGTAAGACAGATGATTCAAAAGGAAATCTGTTTAAGGCTATCAGAAAGAAATGTCAATGTTGAGCACACACTTGTGTTAATTACAACTTCGGCATTTGGCCATTAAATCTGGTCCACATGACAATTACTATTTTCATTTTTCATGCACTGTGGAAAAAGTTCTTAATGACTTCCCTGCCTTGCTGTCTATCCTGTTCCATGTGGAAAGACAAGCCAGAGCTCACATGGAAAGATGTAAACCAGTTGTGGTTATTTATTAAACGGTTTGTTAAGAGTACATCCTCAGAAGTGTTCATTTGGATTTTACGTGTGCACAGATAAAAGTAATACAAGTCATCAGAAAAGTTGTGAAAAGTTACTTTTCTTACTGGCTGGTTTGAGGTATGTGGTAAAGGATGTGTATATGCAACTATTAAGGGGTTTTAATAACACCGAACACCTCCCAGCACACACACACACGTACACACGGATCACAACATGCACACACTCCCACACTTTCTCTCACTCTTTCTTTCTCTCTCTGTATTCCTCTCTCGCTCTCTCTTTCTCAGTCAAGTGGAAATTCCAGAGTTCAGCGATTAGAAACTGAGGCCATATGAGGCTACACAGCTCATCCCACACACTGCCTTTCAACCTCTCTGTTCAACCTCTCTGATCTCCATCCTTCTGAGTGCTTTTAGATGGGTTTTAATCGGTTCAAGGCGGCGCCACAAATGACCATGGGCTGTTTTCAGGATTGGTTGGTAAAGCCATGTAATCAAATGACCTCCGTAACTTTTGATTAATGTCCTTTGAAAGTGTCTTGGTGTCAACCTACAGTTAAGCAGGAATCCCAAACAAACTATTTTTAAGGCTCAAATATTAAATACATTTATATTTTCGGTACTTACAACCACTGACTCAGACATGGGTTAAAGTTCTTTCCACTGCCCTTTGATATTTTTAATATTTTTGCACATTACAGCATCATCATCACACAGAGTTACTCTCCAAACCGGGCATTCTGTATGAGATAGTGGAGACTGGAGAATAAATTAGTGGTTGGCCACGTCATGGGGCAAACTGAAGGCCGGCGGGGGGGCGTCCACTGTGGCCTCGCAATGAAGCACACGGTTTAGGAGGGCAGACAGGACAAGCAGTGTGCTGCCGCATCATGACGGCTCCGCAGCAGTTATTTGGCGCCCTCTACAGGTTAAACATGACAGAACACGAGTAGTATATATTAGAGTGAGTCCTTGCACAGAAGTGCCGAGACTTTTTCAGATTTTTACCATATTTAAAATGTTTCACATTATATAAATGATATGACAACCAATATTTAGTTGACTGAATCCATGATAGACCATCAATTACAGTGCTCAAACAAGATGAAAATCTTTACGGTACATTATGAAAATCACAGAACAGAAACCAAATTTACCAACCAGTTGAGGGCTGGATTCAAACCACAGCAAGTTTCCAACTTGTATGAATTTCATCAAAGCAACTCATAATGTGACTCAGTTGAGTGTATGGTCCCCACATGAATGCATGTACTCCCTAACACGTCTGGGCATGTTCCTGATGAGACAGCAGATGGTGTACTGGGGGATCTCCAACCAGACCTGGATCAGGGCATCAGGGCACTCCAGGACATTGTGACACTACCTGGCATCAGATGCAACAATACATGACACCCCAGAGGACCTCACGTCTGTAAACTGGGCTCAGCGTGAACCTGCTCTCATCTGTGAAAAGAACGAGGCACCAAGGGCAAAGCCCATTCTGGTGTTTCCTGGCGAATGCCTACCAAGCGGCATGGTGCCAGGCTGTGGACACAGGTCCCACTAGAAGACGTTCGGTCCTCACGCCACACTTATCTGACAGTCCTGTTCCTCCTTGTACAAAGGAGCAGATACCAGTCCTGCTGTTGGGCTGATGCCCTGCTGTGGTCCAACCCATTGCATGTTCTGCCTCATGCTAGTAGTAAGAAACACACAACTAGGAAATAATCAGTCAGGAAGGATAAGGAGTGCACTTGCCTGTGGCTACCACCTTCAAAACCACTCCCTTTTGTAGGTGGTCTTGCTGTTGCCTGTCCGGTGCACTTGGTGTAACAGATTCGCACCAAAACAGGTGACATTGATTCCCAATCGCTTACGCTTCCCAACTGGACAGATTGACATCGCTGAAGCAGCGTACTTTGACTTGCCATATTAACAACAAGTAGACCCTCGATCTGCTTAACCTTTGCCCTTTTGTCTCAATTGTGCCTCTTCAATCCTACCGTTTTCTGGTGTGACACTGTTACACCGCCTAGTCCTTCTCTGCAAACATCAAAGTGCTGCCTGGCTCTCGCAGGTTTGTGCATACCAGTCTAACACAGGAATCAGAGCAGGTACTAATCCAGGCACTTGTCAACTCGCATCTCTACTGTAGCAACTCACTGTTGGTGAGGCACCCCACTGCTCTGCACAGCCCACTGGCGTCCAGTTACATCCACAACCAGTCTTGGAGCTGGGCCGAAAAGTCCCTGGACATTTTCCTAAACTTTAGTATTTCGGTGATAGCTTGGAATCGCAGAATTAACAATGTCAAACATGTCAGTTGATCTCCAGACAAGCCTATACAATGCTCAGTAAAATGAAGGGAACACTTAAATCACACATGGGGTCACAATGAGCGTCTTTACTGTAATTTGTTGAGGATAAAATTATGTAACAACAATCAATGGAAACAAAAACAACCAAGCGACCGGGTTTGAAAATCAAACTAAACCATTGAAATCACAGGCTGTTCCAATTTGCGACAAAGTCTGTGCATGCTTCTGATGAACTGGAGGAGCGCCTCCACATCAGCTGCCCCAATACAGAACACCCCAGAGGTTCTCAACTGGGTTCAAATCTGAGGGTCATTGAATGGCAGTAGTGCCGTTGTCATGCAGGAACTGCCTATACTCTCTGGCCACACGAGGGGCTTGTGCACTAACGTTGTCACTAATTGGCACCAAATCAAGTCACAATGATTCACAATCGCTTCTTAACTGGACATACTGACATCCCTGAAGTTTAATTGACTTGGTGTAATACTATGATGATTACGTGTTCCCATAATTTAGCAGGCTACACTAGAGCAAGAGAAAAAAAATGACATTTAAATAGATCATTTTTATTGGTGGAAACAAAAAGCAACAGACTTCCCAATCCTCATTAATGATAGAACCAGACTGAAATACATTATTGCATACCCAACACTCAAGCACACCCAGACCCCACCCCCCCACCACACACACACACACACACACACACACACACACACTCCAACAATTACACTGAATTAGGTTTGCTTAATATAATAATTCTTATAATTATACTCCGTAATGTTATACAACAGACATTTTAGAATGTACAAACTGGTCACAATACAAATGGAACTGTATTCCCCAAATAATGCATTCTCCTTAACCAGAGCCATCAGCAGGACCCAGATTAAGACAGAACCGGGACTAAACAAGCATGTTTAAAACACGCCCAAAAGAGATCAATCCAACATTACAGAACCATCAGTGATAATTCCAGAACCTCCCCATTGCCAGTCACCAAATGCAGCCTTGATCAGGTCATTGTTCTGAAATGTACATGTCACACTGGTGAGAGAAAAGTACATGTCACACTGGTGAGAGAAAAGTACATGTCACACTGGTGAGAGAAAAGTACATGTCACACTGGTGAGAGAAGAACCAGGTGTCAACCCTGATACACGTTCATGTCCTCTCTACTAAATAAGTGACATTTAATGACTCACCACCAACCAAGCCAACAAGGACAGCAATGAAACGTCATGTTGTGTGAAATACAAATATACCCAGACTGGGTATCACACTAACCCCACCGTGGGCCTGTAGAACCCAAACATGGGACGGAAAGGGACACAAATCAATATTGGATTTTCATTGTTACATCCAGGTTTTTTATGGCCTCCAACGAGTGTCCCCCAATAGCCCTGTGGTCCATAACCCCAAGATCTCTTGAATGCATGTATGAAGATTCTGGTCAAGCGCTTTGACTACAGGAATAGGAACTAGGGCTGAAAACCGGAATACAACAGTCTCAGTCCGAAATGGCTCTTTACAGTTGTCAGCTGGAGGTTTTATTTAGGGAACATGGTACCATATTGGATGCAGACAGTCAGTGACAAATCACAAATTTGACCAATATCCTGGTCAGTCTCTCACCACGGTCCAGGGGATTTCAGTTGGGGTGGGGTTTTCACTCCCATGGCCTTAGTTCCCATGTTTACACCAGGCTGAGTTTTAGGCTGTGCTAAGAGGTACAGATGATGGGTGATGTGGCAAGATATGCAGAATAAATGGTGTATTCTGCAAGTGCTAGTGTTGGGGGGGGGGGG
>JACXGK010002473.1:0-48007 GCA_016801125.1 Novumbra hubbsi | reverse complement strand
TTAACGTCAGTGGCATTTGGGAATCAAACAGTCATACGGTGAAGAGAATACAGATCAGGTATGCCAGAGGCTTCTTTAATAGGACTGACATTCTGCATTTTGCCAGAAGACATACATCAAGACACAGACATTAATGACTCAACACAAGTAAACACGCACATCATGGTTACCTGTGTTTAATAGAATTTCCCAGGTCTCTGCGGGGGATCTGTGGCGACCAACGAGGCACTGAAAGAGTGTCTAGAGAAGAGGGTTTGATGAGTTGATTGGATGGGTTGGATGGATGGGTTGGATGGATTGGGTTGGTTGGTTGGATGGATTGGGTTGGTTTGATGGGTTGGATGGATGGGTCGGATGGATTGGGTTGGTTGGATGGGTTGGATGGATTAAGTTGGGTTAGATGGATTGGGTTGGTTGGATCGGATGGATTGGGTTGGTTGGATGGATTGGGTTGGTTTGATGGGTTGGTTGGTTGGGTTGGATGAATTGGGTTGAGTTGATTGGGTTGGATGGATAGGTCGGATGGATTGGGTTGGTTGGATGGGTTGGATAGATTAAGTTGGGTTAGATGGATTGGGTTGGTTTGATGGGTTGGTTGGATAGGTTGGTTAGATAGGTTGGTTGGGATGGGTTGATTGGGTTGGATGGGTTAGATGGGTTGGGTTGGGTGGGTTAGATGAGTTTGGTTGGATGGGTTGGGTGGATTGGTTGGGTTGGATAGATGGGTTGGGTGGGTTAGATGGGTTTGGTTGGATCGGTTGAGTAGATGGGTTGGGTGGATTGGTTGGGTTAGGTAGATGGGTTGGGTTGGGTGGATGAGTTAGATGGGTTGGTTGGGTTGGATTGTTGGGAAGATGGGTTAGGTTGGGTTGGGTAGATGAGTTAGATGGGTTGGTTGGGTTGGATGGGTAGGGTGGGTAAGATGGGATGGGTTGGGTTGGGTGGGTTCATAAGAATACAACAATGATTAGAAAATAGGCCGATTTCACAGCTCAACTCAATTCAACATGCGACATTACAACAAGGTTGAGGGCATGCCTAAACATCAACCCGTTCTGACCACTGTAAGGCTGAGGGCATGCCTAAACATCAACCCGTTCTGACCACTGTAAGGTTGAGGGCATGCCTAAACATCAACCCGTTCTGAACACTGTAAGGTTGAGGGCATGCCTAAACATCAACCCGTTCTGACCATTGTAAGGTTGAGGGCATGCCTGAACATCAACCCGTTCTGACCACTGTAAGGTTGAGGGCATGCCCAAACATCAACACATGCACAAATGGTCCCCTGCCGGCTATCACAGCACAGTAATGGGCACTGAGCCAAATCAAACACTGTATGACGTTTCAGTGCATTAAACGATTAGGAACAAATGGTCTGACGTGGCTCTGGCCTTTATTGCAATCAATCATAATGACCTAGTTTAACTAACACTTCCTGATATTCAAGGGGCAAACGCTTAATCTACGTTAAAGAGGCAATCAGCATTTGAAACAATAACAAAGTCTTATTTGTTTCTGTTCGGGCCTGAGGGAAGCTTCTTCATGGGGTTCTGATAACGGTTGAACATTTAGTGGTTTAGAACAGTAAACCTCCGAGTGGACGGACAGTGTGGGGGGGTACTTTGGGAACCTCGGGGTGCTGAGGCTGCAACAAGTAACCAGCATAAACCCGTGGCCATGCGCTGCAGAAATGGGGCCACCTAAAAGTAATAGACATGGACAATGTATGATGTCACAAGCTGTTTTATGAGAGTGTATAGCAGGGGTCTCCAAACCGTTCCACGGAGGGCCAAGTGTCTGCAGGTTTTCACTATCACCTTGTACTTGATTGATTAATTATGTCACTGATTGGTTAGGTCTACCCTCATCTGGTTATTTAGGTCTGAACCTGGAACCAATTTAAAGGAAAAAACTAAAACCTGCAGACACTCGGCCCTCCGTGGAACGGTTTGGAGACCCCTGGTGTATAGTATTTGTTTACATTCACTCCATTTACAAGCCTGGCGGAATAAAACAAAACAACAATCCCCAATAGTGATGTTTAGAGTTTTATCAACCTGGAAGCGATAGAGGGTTTGCCCTCGCACCGGTCGCCATTGCTCGTTTGAGGAGAGATGATTGCATGTCTGAGGGAGGCCAATGGAACAAAGGAAGACTAGAGGCCATCCCAGTCCCATGACCTAAATGCCATTGAAAACCTGTGGATTGAGTGTCTACAAGGACAGACCAAGGACGCTGAAGGATCTGAAGACTCAGGGCTGTTAACTTGGCAGGGGGAGGGTACAAAATGTACTAAATCCTGGGGTGGCAATATTTGTGAAACATGTATTTCAAGAAAACCATGAATTGCTTGAAAAATAACTTGTTTTTTCTTTGAAGATGTGTACCACAGTTAAAGGTCAGATTCCTCTCATGTTTTAGTGTAATCCATTTGTCAGAGCCTTTTTTGCAAATCTTCACCAATAAGTTCAACACTTTAACATACTATATTATGGACATTCTCGCATATTACAATGAAAACATTATACATACAGCTCCTACCCATGCTTTTATATAGATCCAATACAAAGGTGCACGTATAATGCGTGGTGGTGGTGGTAGAGTGATGTTTTGGGAAGGCCCTGCTGCTTAATGACCTGGAACACTAATACTAATATTGTTCTATTGTATATTTAAGTCATGCAGTAAAACACCAGGGAGAATAATGAATCATTTGTTTTGTGGTCTCCTCTTCAAATACATCCTACATAAAGTACTGACATTCCCTTGAAATGGAAAAGAAATACACTACTTTCCCATTGTCAATTGTAAAAAAAAAGCACCTTAAAAAGGATTTGTACTACAGAAGGATCATTAGACTGATCTCATTATTTATTATGTTTTTAACCTCTTATTAAAACAAGGAGTTCCATTGACACTACGACATCTTTCAAAAGACAACCCTGCTTTTGACTATTTCCCATATTATTACAGATTAGACAGAGCGCTTTCACCGTATATTAAACCTACAAGTAATTTGGTGCGTGCCCTATCAGTATCAACTTGACCTATGTTTAGGCTTAGTGACACAGACATATGCTAACATTATGGATGTAGTAATGAACCGAGGTTTGAAAGGTTAGCCTTGCTGACATGCATCCGAAGTGGATATCCGTGACTGATGATGGAACGGATTATGCGGCTCCTGTAAAACAGCATTAGCTAGTTCCTGTTTCCTCCCTCGTGCTGGCGTGCATGCAGACCCTCACCCTCTAGGGACTTCTGATTCTGTTACTCAGGTTCGCAGTCCAATACATCTCTCAATTGCTTCCAATCAGCTAATTACCATAGACGAGGGGAACTGACATAATCTCCTCATCGCTCTCTGCCCGTTTGTACTTGCGGACCCGTGACAGCAACAAGCATCAACTATCGCGTCGAAATCCCTGCGACCTTTACGCAGAGGTCAGGTCCTCTGGTCCAGGTACACGGGGCCACACACACAAGGATGTACAAGGGGCCACACACACAATGATGTACAAGGGGCCACACACACAAGGATATACAAGGGGCCACACACACAAGGATATACAAGGGGCCACACACACAAGGATATACAAGGGGCAACACACACGAGGATGTACATGGGGCCACACGCGTAAGGATGTACACGGGGCCACACACACGCAGTAGCCTGCGGGCACTGTTCTCCTCCATCTCTTTAATCAGGATGGAGCCAGAATCTCCTTCCTCCCCACACTACCTATCCTCCATCCTGCCACCACCACCCTCTCCCCCCTCCCTCAGGCATGACAAACAACCAAACAGGCCAGATGTCAAGAAGGAAATGGAAGGTCCATAATTTATTTCCACCCAAAAAGACGGTGGTAATGGCTATCATTTGTGTGGTACCCAGCTGAAGCGGGATGTTAGCACTCGTCGGACACACTCTGTTCCTGCTCCACCCGATTGATCCAGGTATTACGGCACACATTCCTGCTGAGAGGAACAGTTCTCTCTCTCTTCGTATCAATATGAATAGACCATGAACGTGATCTAAATAATAGAAGTTGACAAAGAGCGCTGCAATGGAACTGTCACTTTCACAGTGCGAGAAAAAAAAAAACCTTGGTCGATTCCAGACAAAGAACCTTGTTGCCGAAGCTGTTTCTATGGCAACCGCTCGACCGCAACGATATAACCTTTTCAGCCGGATACCGTACTGCTGTCACATGAGGCCGCCCCTGCCTCTTTTCACTCATCACTAAGTGCGCTCAAACTTTTCTGTGGTTACGCGTGGTGATGATAGGACTTGCTGGAAAACAACTATTATCTTCAGTACGAAACAAATCATGTTCACGCCATGAATTCTTCCCCTGAGTGTTGGATCCTAACCAATGAAACAAGGCAGCGAGCAAGGACCACTGTAAGAAAAATGATGCCCGAAGCCGCTGGCACAGACCGGTGTGTCGTTTGGACAATTCCAAATGGGGAGAAGTAGCGAGACAAATCTATTCCTGTAGCCAGATGAAGAGCAGGCAGGGGAGACGCCATCAGCACCAGGCCAACGGGGACCTTGTACGTCGGACAAACATCGAGTAGGAGAGTCCAAACTGTAAAGGGGGCAATTTAACCCATCTCTTCATTTGTTCTCTTATTATGCCATTTGAGTGGATGTGTTTAACTTTGAACCTAATGTATTATAGTACGTTTGTTTAAGAGAAAAACATTTGATTGAAGGGATCAAATGTAAAAATTTATGTTTACCCCAAAAAGTTTTTGAAATTGCAGGCTAACAGCAACCATCTAACCGCACAGGCAAAACCAAACACACGCCTTATATCAGACCAAGTCACAAAGCTTTGTGAATATACATAAGACACAGCTCCTGTGTAGCTCGGTTGGTAGAGCAGGACACATGTTCAATTCAACTAACGGTGGACCAGTATGGTAGCAATGTAAATCCTCCTCAATTAGCATAAGCAAATGTAACAGCTTAGCTAAAACTATAGTCCTTGTGACACATCACATTCAAAATACATCACGGAGAAAGACCACTTTGTAAACGATTCACACAGAAGCATGACTTCACTTACTAACGCAAATGAACACAGACAAGGGCAGCGACAATTCAGTCCCTTTTCTGACTCATTCTATCCAGGCACCAGTTGGCTGCCTCGAGCCCAGCCAGATACCCTCATGGGGTCCGCGCTCTTTGATACAGATATCAGAGGCAGTTGGCTGGTTCTTGTCATGCCAGAGGGTCTGGCGCCAGGGAGAAGACCCAAGCTAAGCGGACACCAAAAACGGAGAGAAGTACACGCAGTTCTAGTAGAAAGCAGGTGGCCGGAACAAAAAAACAAGAATGAAAAGAAAAATGTAAAACAATAATCGTGTTAACTGAGGGAGGGTTCGAAACATGAATGAAACGTTTACAGACATTGAGGTGGTTTGCTGTTGCTTGCAGATTTGTCCTTAAGCTTAGCATTGGCTGAAATGAATGTGTTTCTCTACTCCAGGGGGATAATTGCACATTATGTGTGCGGTCTACTTTACGGATTACAATACCCCTTTAATTCGCCTGTTTTGTACAACACAAAAACTGTGGGAATATTCAACAGTGCGTTCCTATGTTCTTTTTAGTACCAAAACCTAAAGTGACCCATCACCTGCTGAGGGCAGGTGTTTGCTCTGCTATGAGTTATTAGGGATGCTGCCACAGCATCATTTATTTATTAAATAATTCCATTATTACGAGTAACTGCCTTGGCCTGGCATCTTTATTCCTCTGTAAGGCCTTTGGCAGCTTGAGACGACGAGTCATGCGGAAGGCAAGGAGGGTATTGGTGCAGCGAGGCCTGAGCGGCTGTGGTATATGGCGAATATACCACGGCCACAAGGCGCGACAACGCCAAGTCCCTGGACACAGCCCGTAGTCGTGGTGTCTTGTTGCAGTGACAAACCACTAGAACAGATAAAATCATGTCCTAACACCATGGCTTTTTTCGTACCCGCGGTATGAGTACGCAATAAGCCCAGAGGGGTGTGGTGTATGGTCAATATACCACAGCTAAGAGCAGTTCTTAGGCACAACGCATCACTTACCTGTGGCATATTGGCTATATATCACAAAATGCCAAGATGCCTCACTGCCCATATAAACAGTTTACTAACCTAATTAAATCAGTAAAATGCCATGTGATCCCATATCCTTGGTACACAGTCTCCTACAACAAGGCTAGCACTCAATCAGCATTCAGGATTCAAAGTCACCAGTTTATAAGGTCTGATACGTGACAGCTTCCAGCCAATCAGCATTCAGGATTGAAACCACCAAGTTTATATGTACATGACATGCTATGGCTTTCAGACAGTCAGAATTTCGGACTGGAGTCACGTAGTTTATAATCCTCAATATAGCAATGCTTGAGGGTCAAGTCCTGCTAGTAATTCTTGTATGGTTGGACTTTGCCCCATTTAAAACATCTTTCTAAAGCATTCTATCTCATTCTGGTATTTGAATTATTCTCAAGGGACCGAGAACTGCTTTGCCAGGTTTGATGTGGTCTTGTTAGCAACTGACAGCTAGAAACAGCATAACCTGTACTATTTAAAGCTCCCCATGCAATCTTTGTAAATAAATTAAAAATGAAAATCCTTACTTCATGTCTAATAAATCACTGCTCTGTGTGATTGTGTGGGTGGTGGGAAACGAATGTGAAGATTTTAACATTCGCAGCTAGGATTTTCTGATATAGCCCCTCTAACCTGCAGTAACCTTATGTAGCAGGCACTCAAATAAAGCTTGAAACTAGAAATACTGGTTTTTTTTGCCCTACCAATCCAGTAAATAGAAGGAGTTAAAATAAGGTTTCACCTTTCTATCATTCAAAAACATATTTAAGTTACGGACTCCTGTTTAATTAATTGTGAAAACAAAGACTTGAGCATGTTGTACAACCGAATTAACAGTGTTTAATTATATATACAGAACAGGGACAGTGAACATTTTGGTTTTCTGGCTTCAATACGCAAAAAGTTTGTATTAAATATCAAACAGTGCTATGAGATTTAAGTATAGATTCTTGCCATTTAGTGGCAAGGGATCACTGTGGTAGTATATTGTGGTAGTATACTGTGGTAGTATACTGTGGTAGTATGTTTGGCATTGTTCTGTAGTAGAGTAGTTTCACTTGTCATTTAGAAGATGTATACATTTCTGTTACTGCTGTTGGCATCATCATAAAGGACAGGAGGACCAATCCGGTGCCTGCCGTGCGGTTCTGCCGTGCGGTTCTGCCGTGCGGTTCTGCCGTGCGGTTCTGCCGTGCGGTTCCGCTAAGTCTTTTGTGGATGGCGGTGGTTGACACCTCCTAAACAGCGTTCCGGGGGTGTCAAACAGACCTATTTCCTGCATTGTGGTGAGCATTCATCCCTCATCCTCAGTCGTGGTCTTGCTGGGCTCAGTGTTTTCTCAGGGCTTTCCTTTTTTTTTATGATGTTACGAACTCTTGTTTCTGAAAACTTACGTTTATGAATATATTTCAAATTCTTGTTTGGTGGTGGGTCTGTAATGGTCTGGAGAGGCATATCCTTGGAGGGTCACACAGACCTCTACATGCTAGATCCTCAGACCCATCGTCAGGCCAAATGCTGCTGGTGCAGTCGGCCCCGGGTTCCTCCTGGTTCAGGACAACTATGTGGCCAGAGACAGTTCCTGGATGTCGAAGGCATTGATGCCCTTGACTGGCCATGAAGTTTTCCAGACCTGAGTCAAATTGAGAACGGTCCCAACTGTGGGACATTATGTATCAATGCATCCAACACCGCCAAGTAGCGACACAGACTGTCCAGCAGATCCAAGTCTGGTAGGAGATCCCCCAGGACACCATCCTCCTTCTCATCAGGAGCCCAGACGTTGTCCAGAATGCACACAGGCACTTGGGGGCCTCACACACTAGTGAGTCATATTATGACCAAGTTGGAACTGTCTGTGATTACCGTATTTATTGCACTATAGGGCGCACTGGATTATTAGGCGCACTGTAAATGAATGGTCTATTTTCAAAACAGTCAGATAAGTCAGTCAGTCAAACTTTATTAAACGCGTTCACAATAACTCAACATTATTCAAACGTTAATGAGTGTATTCACAATAACTACCAACCTTGTTCAGTTGTAACATGTAAAAAACACAGTCTGACACCGCTAATATACTGTAATATTATGGTGAAGCACAGTATATTATATTACTCTGCGACGCTCCTGGCTACAGTAGCCGTAATGCTGCAAGCGGTGCGGCTTTGTAGTTTACCAAAGTCGTACTAAAACATTTTGACTTAGCGCCGTGAGCGCCTTGTACCCACACCACATCGCTTAGAGGTCAGTAAGCAAAACCAGAATTAATCCATATATAAGGCGCTCCGGATTATAAGGCGCACTGTAGTTTTTTAAGAAAATTAAAGGCTTTTAAGTGCACCCTATAGTGCAAAAAATACGGTACTTACATTACCATTAACCAGTACGAATCTGGTAAGTCTCTCACAGACCTGTTAGTTTGTCTTTAAGAAGCCCTCCAGTTCTCCACTCATTACCTCTATTAACTGCACCTGTTTGAACTCGTTACCTGTAGAAAAGACACCTGTCCACACACTCAATCAAACAGACTCCAACCTCTCCACAATGGCCAAGACCAGAGAGCTGTGTAAGGACATCCGCAGGGATAAAATTGTAGACCCTGCACAAGGCTGGGATGGGCTACAGGTTTTGGCACAATTATTAGAAAATTGAAGAAGTTAAAGATGACGGTCAATCACCCTCGGTCTGGGGCTCCATGCAAGATCTCACCTCGTGAGGCATCAATGATCATGAGGAAGGTGAGGGTGCAGCCCAGAACTACCCGGCAGGACCTGGTCAATGACCTGAAGAGGGCTGGGACCACAGTCTCAAAGAAAACCATTAGTAACACCCTACGCCGTAATGGATTAAAATCCTGCAGCGCGCGCAAGGTCCCCTGCTCAAGCCAGCGCATGTCCAGGCCCGTCTGAAGTTTGCCAATGACCATCTGGATGATCCAGAGGAGGAATGGGAGAAGGTCATGTGATCTGATGAGACAAAAATAGAGTTTTTTGGTCTAAACTCGACTCGCCGTGTTTGGAGGAAGAAGAAGGATGAGAAGGATAAGAACACCATCCCAACCGTGAAGCATGGAGGTGGAAACATCATTCTTTGGGGATGCTTTTCTGCTAAGGAGACAGGACGACTGCACCACATTGAGGGGAGGATAGATGGGGCCATGTATCGCGAGATCTTGGCCAACAACCTCAGAACATTGAAGATGGGTCGTGGCTGGGTCTTCCAGCATGATAACAGCCCAAAACACACAGCCAGGGCAACTAAGGAGTGGCTCCGTAAGAAGCAACCCAATACAAAATCTTTGGAGCGAGCTGAAAGTCCGTATTGCCCAGCGACAGCCCCAAAACCTGAAGGATCTGGAGAAGGTCTTTAAGGAGGAGTGAGCTAAAATCCCTGCTGCAGTGTGTGCAAACCTGGTCAAGAACTACAGGAAACTTATGATCTCTGCAATTGCAAACAAAGGTTTCTGTACCAAATATTGAGTTCTGCTTTTCTGATGTATCAAATACTTATGTCATGCAATAAAATGCAAATTAATTACTTAAAAATCATACAATGTGATTTTCTCTACATGCTTTGTAAGTAGGAAAACCTGCAAAATCGGCAGTGTATCAAATACTTGTTCTCCCCACTGTACATTCTATGTGGTAAATGTTAGTTTTGGGTTTAAAGTTTTCCTTTTCTAAAATGTCCATAATTAGTCACAGTCTTATTACACAAGCCAACCAGCTGTCTTTGGATAGAAAGACATTTTAAATAATGTAAAGGATGACCAGATTAGGGTACCCGAACATTGGTTTTTCCGTTGACAAAATGTGTCAGATAAATTGGCACAGTAGATTTCAACTGGGTGAACAAGACCTTGCTTTCTAGCAAGGAAACACCGGTATAACGGTGGGGTTTGTTTCGCCAGTTCTGATACAAACGAAATGTTTTCCAACAGCATTAATTAAACGTTTCTATGAGATATTTGATGGAAGGTCCCCTATGCTTAATTCTATAAAAAATATTTCAAAGCAAAATTGAATGAAAACATTTAGGGATCAGTAATGAGGTTGTCAATAATGGTTGACACTGATTAGCTGTGTGTGTAGCGATTATTAACTAGCCAGCAATGGTTGCAACAGGCATTTTTACTGTAGACTGGAGCCTCTATTGTCGACAGACGAAAACCAGAATGTGATTAGAGGCATTTGTACTTATGTGACATTTAAATAGCAGCCAATTACAAAGACAGTAATTACTGTGGGAGATATTAGATTACCAGGAGCACATTTTAGCAAATCGTGTTGAATTAAACATGACTTAACGAGGAGCTTGTCACACACTCCATCATACAGCAGGGGCACTGCTTTCATTGTCTCCCTCCTGCTCGTTCCTTGTCTGTTGGCGTCTGAATCTTTATCTCACCTGTCGTTCTCTCTTTCTATTAATCTCTCTCTCCCTTTCACTTACTAAATAAACCACAAGCAAGGACGTCATTCCCCCCGTTTTCCCTTGAAGGAGATTAATTTAAGTCGATGCCACATCCGGTAAAATTAGCATGCATTCGGCGTTGGCATCGCTGTGTACGTGTAGCGTTTTGCGAGAGCCTGTTTACGGAGGCACTTCGCATGAAGGACAACTTCCTGCTGTCTCTCTTATGCCACGTTAACAACCCAGACCTCCATGGGAATACCTGACAATGAATTATGGACCATTAGTCAGAGTCGGGACCCTTTCGGGTCCCCTAGCGTGGGTTATATTTTACTTGGTTCCCAACACCTCCGTCGTGTCCCGTCTCCTCACATCTTCCGCTTCTTGCTCTGGACCACTAATGGCTTCTGCCGGGGGGGCCAAGGAGGGGGCTTGTATGCCTTGACACGGTACCTGGGTGTCGGGCATCGTGTCTTGGGATACGTAAGTGCACATGATCTAGGACGGATTAGTGGTCCACTAACAATCTCGCTGAGAGCGTGCCGAGTTCATGGTTGAATGGATACAGATGCTAAGGTAATGGGCTGAATAATGGGCGGAATACAAGGTTGAATATATGTAGAGGCTAAGGTAATGGGCTACAGATAGAATAGCGGTAAACAGCTTTGGGCCAGTAACCGAAAGGTTGCTGGATTGAATCCCCTAGACTAGGAAGATGAGAAATCTGTCTTACGACCCTTAAGCAAGCCAATGAAACAGAATTGTTGCAGGGGGACTAGTTATGGTCCATCCCTGATTGTGACTCCACTTTCCAGGCATCTCAGGCAGAAATGTACTTTTTAAATCCATAAATGTACATCTGACGCTACAGGTTACGAGTGGAATGGGCCAAAAGCAAGCACACGTTCACCGGTAGGAATACTCGTGTTCAGTTGAGGAAGATGGAAGAACCGCGACATTAACCTGTCAATTACACTGCCGGCCCTCCGCAACGTTGGCGTCTCGACACGAAATGACCAAGGTCGTCTAGAAGGGAACCTTACTTGTGTCGGAGTGGACGGGGGGGGTGGAGGGGATGAAGGTGGGAAAGAAGAAGGAGCGAAGGGAGCGGTGGTCGGAGGAGTGGAGGGGCGATCGCTGGGTTGGGAGGTTCTCACAGCTCCCCGCGCTGCTGTGGATCTTCAGGTGATGAGGCTTGGACTTCTTCTGCTTCGCCCTGTAAACACACACAGCACAACAGTTACAGCACAATGCATTGTTAACTGCAATGAACTACAGTCAATAAGCACTTCCACCCCCAATACTGTTAGGGAATGCTAAGTAGATTTATTGCTTTTATGCTACAGGTAAACATCCATCTACATTGGTAGTATAGTCGAATTATACTACATTAAAATTAAATAAAAGCATTCAACTTGTACACCAGTTATGTAAATATGTAAATAATTATATAATTGAACTGCTATTCTAGAACAATTTAGTATACAACCTAAGTTGAGTTATGAAACAGTTTATGACCTGTAGCCTTTAGATGAAAGATAGAGAACAACATCTCGTCAGTGTTATTCAGAGTTCAAAAATACATTTTGTTTTCATATTTTAGGAAAACAATAGACTCAAATAACTTGAGGCTTCTCAGAGATCCTGAGACTTTAAAGGTTATAGTTTTCAGCTGTTTAGACATCAATCATTCCCTTCCCTGAAGCCCCAGACTCAACCCGACAAAAGCACAGAAGCAAAAGCTAGGTAAAACCTCCACAACCCTTCAATTGACCCAGAGGCACAAACAAGAACAACAGCACTAAACATGGCCGCCACCCCACCAAGTGACTCATCAAAAGCAACAGTAATCCACAGGGAGGAAAAGCGACACACTGAATCGAAACACTGAGAGAGACAGAGAGAAAGACACAAAGAGACAGAGAGCCGCTGACACTTTAAGACACGGGCTGTGAAACTAGGCAAGGTCTGAGCTCTGCCGGCCAACCAGAGTCCACAACGACGAGGCACCCCCACAGAGTGACCTAGAGCCTGGGTCAAGCCTGACGGAGAGGTGGACGTTTGTGTAACCCATCAAACTACCTGACAGGAACACTCATCGCCCACTAATGATGAGCCTGTGGTGGCACCTGGGGGCTGCGCGGGGGGGGGGTGAGAGTAGACAGAAAATACATTAGAATGTGTGACATTAGTCTCCAATTGTACTATTACTTTTCAAATGTTGATTTTGTTTTCAGTGTAGCGCGAAAAACCACTGCGGCGGTGCAGAGAGACGGACACAGGTGGACAGCCTCTTGAGACCACTGGTAGTTCAGCTCGGTGTTAAAGCCTGCTGGACATCTCAGTCACTAAATCCCACAATCAGACTTTAAGCAGTCTTCCAACACACTGTCACTTTCTTTCTCCTGCAATAAGGAAACCGCCTGCAGGTAATCTCCACTCACACTTAAGCCTTTGTTTGCAATAACGCTTAAGACACATTATGCCATTCAAATCGCATTTGGCCCATTCATCTCTCCTGCATCTGGGGAATAGATTAACCTCAAGTGATGGATAGATGATTTGCAGAGGGTGAGAGAGAGAAAACTCCCGGTATTGCTTACTACAGTACAAAGGGAGGAGAGACAGGGGTGTGGGAGAGCCAGCGAGACAGGGGGAGGAGGGATGATGGGGGGGACAGGTGACTAGTAAGATGTCAGAGTGTGAATAATTGTACCCCACTGCTGAAATCAGCAGCATGTCAGTCTGTTCAGTCTCCTGTCACTCCTAGGTGTCATAGGAAACGCAGTGCCAGTCCATGATCCCGCCATGGAAGTCTTTGAGAAGCGTCCCCAGAAGCAAGGATACTGATTCTTCCCATAACGGTAGATGGCCCCTGGCCTAAAAGAATTTCACTGGGATTAACCAGACTTTTCCCAAGATTTGCATTAGCAAGATTTTTCAATACCATGTAAAAAATTGCACATTTTACCATCCGAGATGATCATTGTTAAGTGAAGACATCTGACATTACGGATAAACGTCGACTGAAACAGTAATCGGAATTAGCCAGCAAAAAGCATAGAGCAAAAAGCAAATTGCTTACTTTGCTTGATTCATCTCCCATAACGTTGTGAACATACTGCTCTAAAATAAGAGTGAATGCTATATTAATTAGCAGATCAGCACGATTCTCTGCAATTGTTTGTTTTGGTCAGCTGTGCTAAATTGCAGAAAGACACAGCTGCTTTGCGAAAACTCATGTTTTCTAGCTAATTAAGAAACTAGAATCAGTTGCTAGCTAGCTTATTGCAAAAAATACTGAACTTAATGTGTGCCGCTCATTCATAATTGAAACAAAGATTCAAATGTCCGTTTGGTCAGATTTTGGAGCACTTATCGTCAAGCACTTCGAGTCACAAACGTGAATTTAAAAGTGGATCTAAGTGTTATTTAAATTGTATTTACATATAACTGTCATCCAGATGAACTCCATCATTGTGAATAAGCCTGTAATAAGTAAATCTCTAGTTAACTGTCATTAACCCACAAAGGACCACTATTTAAGATAAGTACATTTCATCATACTGTCCATGATGTCATGTAGACATAATAGTAATAATAATACATTAAGCAACCCGCTGCCTAAAGATTGCATAACGTATCGTTGCCTTCATATTTAGCAAACCAAAATCCAAGTCTGTTGCATTAATAAAAAATGTCTTGTGTTTCTGAAGTACACAGTAAATCACATATAAATAACTGGTTGGCTTTTTTTCAGTAAAGGAAAAGATTTGAATACATTCAACTCACTGCGAGCAAAGTCTGTTTGCTCAATACGTACTTTTTAACTTCACACAACGTACAGATATATTCTGACTGGAAGTGATTGGATATGTTTAGCCGTGCTATGGCAGAACATGAAGAACAAGTTATTATAGCCACAAATAATAAGAATCATATAGCCGGTGCCTATATTTGTTCTATTTTACACATAAGAATTATTTGAACTTCTCAATTCCCTCTAGGTAGCAGACAGGTCACAGCAGATTGATGTGTTGGGTCAGAAGGTGATCGGGTTGTTTTTGGTTTGTTCTACCACATATTAAGTGAGCTGAATCACAATCCCATGGCCCAGTGTTTTGACTGTGTTGGTAGAGCTGAGAACCTGACATAACACAACAACACTTTGATCATCTTTAAAGGCTCAACTTTTTCTTGGCAAGTGATAAGGTCTACTGGAGGGGAATAGAGCAACACGATCTGGTGTGGATGTTACAGAGACTAGCAAACAGGAACATACAGACACCACATTCATGTTTATATGGACAGAACAAATTCACATTTGATCCGGCAAAAGACAGCAGACTGAGAGGCAACACTTCAAAGAGACATATTTTTGCGAATATTCTACAGGTTCCTGTCCACAGCAATACGTATAAACAGCAGGAGAATTTCCCCCTGAAGAATTGCAGACTGTAGTGTTGATTCATGAGTAGTTGTGTCGTCTTATTAAAGGGCACTGCATAGATTCCTCCTGGCATACCACTGCCATCCCTAGTCAGACCTCGGTTAAAATACTACTTAAACCCTCTCCAAAGCGTTTAACATGTGTTCTAATCTGCGGAGGGGCCAGGGTTTGACATGTGTTCTAATCTGCGGAGGGGCCAGGGTTTGACATGTGTTCTAATCTGCGGAGGGGCCAGGGTTTGACATGTGTTCTAATCTGCGGAGGGGCCAGGGTTTAACATGTGTTCTAATCTGCGGAGGGGCCAGGGTTTGCACACATTCACAATCATTCCACTGGTGACATTGCTGCAGGCCCCATCCATCAAGTCCAGGACAAGGGCTTGAATCGACTACAAACAGCATTCTAACCAGGAATTTCTAGCAAATTTCTCACAAACGAGAAATATCTTTCAGCAAGCAGAAATCGTGAAAAATGCGCCCAGTTCCTTGTCATGCAAATGCCTTTGGTATATGATCATACTTCTCACTACACCTTTATGTGGCTTTAATAAACGCCAGAGAGTGGCTGAATGAAAAAAAAGAAATGATGCCAAAGATTGTGACACGGTGTCCAAGCTAAGCTAACCCTTCTTATGGGGACACTTTGTCAATATTACACTGTGACAGAAGCTAATTTCTCTTTCACTGTATCGACAAGTCTTTCGGTCTTGAAGAACTGTTATAGCATCAAGAATACGTCGTTATTGAATACTGTCCAGACCTTCGTATTTTGTAGTTCCTGTGTTTCTGTGTTTGGTTGTGCCTGCCAGCTAGCCTGTCATACTAACAGCACATAGCCTGGTTATGTGCTTGGTTGTGCCTGCCAGCTAGCCTGTCATACTAACAGCACATAGCCTGGTTATGTGCTTGGTTGTGCTGCCAGCTAGCCTGTCATACTAACAGCACATAGCCTGGTTATGTGCTTGGTTGTGCCTGCCAGCTAGCCTGTCATACTAACAGCACATAGCCTGGTTATGTGCTTGGTTGTGCCTGCCAGCTAGCCTGTCATACTAACAGCACATAGCCTGGTTATGTGCTTGGTTGTGCCTGCCAGCTAGCCTGTCATACTAACAGCACATAGCCTGGTTATGTGCTTGGTTGTGCCTGCCAACTAGCCTGTAGTACTAACAGCACATAGCCTGGTTATGTGTCACCTCACGCTCACCTTTGTGTCTGCACGCCAGGAAGAAACCTGTTATGGCTCCCTGCAAATAACACCTACTGTTTGCCCTCTCTCTCCCTCTCTCCCCCTCTAACTCCCTCTCACCCCCTCTATCCGTCTCCCTTTGGTCTCCATCTTCCCCAGCTTTCGCCTCTCTCCACCCGTGTCTCCTGAGCTCCGGGAAGGAGAGAAAGATAGGGAAGGAAAGATGGAGAGGAAAAGGAGAGATGGAGAGGGAAGGAGAGATGGAGAGGGAAGGAGAGATGGAGAGGGAAGGAGAGATGGAGAGGGAAGGAGAGATAGAGAGGGAAGGAGAGATGGGGAGGGAAGGAGAGATGGAGAGGAAAAGGAGAGATGGAGAGGGAAGGAGAGATAGAGAGGGAAGGAGAGATGGAGAGGAAAAGGAGAGATGAGAGGGAAGGAGAGATGGAGAGGGAAGGAGAGATAGAGAGGGAAGGAGAGATGTAGAGGGAAGGTGAGATGGAGAGGGAAGGAGAGATGGAGAGGAAAAGGAGAGATGGGGAGGGGAAACGGGGAACCAGCTAATTTTAAACATGTTGGAGGGGTGGCAGAAGGTGGAGAAGGTCCTCAGAGCCTAGAAAAGAAATTGCAAGATCCTTGGACAGAAGCTGGGGACCTGCAGAGTGTTAAGGATTTGTTGTGTCTTCCAGTCACACTCGCCCTTTATTTTCTCCCCCTATTCTCCTCTTTCTCTTCCCCTCTTTCCTTCCCCCTCTCTTACCCTCCTTCCCCCCTCTCTCTCTCTACCTCCCTTCCCCCATCACCTCTCTCCCTCCCTCACCCTCTCTCTTTCCTTCCTTTCCTCTCTTCCCCTCCCTCCCTCTCTCTCTCTCCTTTCCTCTCTTCTTCTCCCCCACGTGCTGTTCATTGTGCTTCATTATACTAGTATTAAATAGTTATGAACTTGTTTTAATGTGGTTTCCACGTTAAACAAGCTCCACAACCCTGGGGTCCACTGACTCATACTTTAGGCTGTCCTATGAACCCAGAACTTTAGAAAAACACCATGAACTCAGTTATGACAGAACTTAGTACATGGTTTGTTCAATCAACGTCTAGTATTTACATAGCCCGATGGTCCTAGCATCTTCATCAGCTTCCATCTACTTAATCTACTGAAATGCTGTCATGGGACATACTTACTGGCACATGCTTTTCAATGGTCCTAATAGAAAGCCAACACAGATCTGGAGAAAATACTTTATTGGTATTTATTAGTAATGCTGTTTAGCGTCATCTATGATACTTTGGATGATTAATTAGTCAACAAAGAAATCATGTGCCCATTCAGATAGTCCTGTCCAACTACAGTGGCTTGTGCTACAACACAAGAATAACAGCCAATCATAACCCTGCATTTTAAAACATTGTTTATTTCGTTCTGTGATTTGAGCCCTAAACAGATGCTTAACTTCCAAAGAAGTAGCGTCACTAGATTCAGACATTATTAGACCGCTCTTATGATGTCAGAGAAAAACTGAAAGCTATTTTGGAAAGAAGTTTAATCTCCCTACAGAGGTGACATGCCCGTCTTCGTCTGTTTGATTTATCCGCAATAGTAAGTCAACTGAAATATTTCATGCACGAATGGTTTCCTGTGTAACAGAAAAAGCAGAGAGTAAAACTATGAAGAAATGGATAATAGAACAGAATGTGGCGCTGGTATAAAATATAACAAGCATAACATGTTTCCTGTATAGAAAGTGTAAAAGCAAACAGACAAACTGATTCTATAAACAATATGCACAAAATTCTTTTCCGAAATGCCTGAAGGAAGTTGATTTTTACCCAAACCAAAAAGCCCAATTCATCCGTTTTTGCACAAAACTCAAAATAACTCTCTGTAAAGCACAATTGTAACCACGCTGTCAGGTAGAAAACACTGCCATTCAATAACCGAAGTTAAATAAACGCAATTCCAAAGATTTCAACAAACAGATGTCTAGGTGTGAACTCAAACAAGATTAACTAGTCCAAGAGCAATCAGGATGTTGGTATTCATGAAAAGGGACCCTGGTTAGCGCACCTTTGTGTTCTATAATAGATTGAACACAGCCGAAAGAAATACAGGTAGAGGAAGAGAAAGAATGAAAGGAGGTGGATGAACATGAAGAGAAATGAAGAGATCAAGATCTCTAATTAGATTCATCACACTGTACCTGACTCTGTTCATGAACATAGAATGTGTAATGAACGCATACAGAGAGAAATGGCTGGATCCAAGCGCAGAGCGCAAGCGGTTTATTTAAAAGGTACAATTATATATTAAGGGACAGGCTGGTACAAAGTTAAAGGGCAGGCAGAAGGTGGGTTACTGGGTATCACGGTAGACAAGAGGCGGAAGTACAGAAGGTAATCCAGAGAGGTGGTCAGGCAAACAGGCAACAGTAAGGAGACAGAGCGGGACTTTCACACTGATCTAAGACATGGGGGAACTACTGGACAAACAGGCTTAGTAGAATTGCCAACATCACAAACAAAACCTCACCAGGACAGGGTGTGAATGACCAGGCTTGGATAGAGGCTGTCAGGAGAACAGGGAGACACAGGTGAGTGGTGTTAGCTGATTAGTACTCAGGTGATCTGGATCTACTGTGAGGGGGGAGTTTAAGGGATTGGGTGATGGGGTATGTTTCCCAGCCTGGTGGGAAGGTGGAGGATGAGTGGTGGAGGCAGACCTTACAGAATGATAATGTGGGAAGTTGGATTGAGAGTACAGCCAAATCTAAGCCATTTCCCTGTTGCATTCACTGTCTGGACATTCACTAATGAAAACGATTGTAAACGTATCTGGCTACGGTGTTGACCCCCGTGTGAATTAAATTAATTATTAATAGTATTCTTAAACATCACCCTGCACAGCCAGAAGAGGTATGGCCACCCCTTTGAGCCTGGTTCCTCTCTAGGTTTCTTCCTACAATCCGGCCACAATCCGGCCCATAGGGAGTTTTTCTTAGCCACCGTGCTTCAATCCTGTTGTTGCGTGCTCACTGGAGTTCTAGGCAGGGTGTTTTTGTAAAAGCACTTTGTGACAACTTACAACAATATTCTATAAAATGTAAGAACATTAACTAGCCATTATGAACATCATTGTCGAAAAAACAACCATATACGTTTTGAGAAATCCAGACACAAAGAAAAGGTCAAGACACACGAAAGAAAATATTGCCTGAAAAGTAGGTAAAGATCTAGGTACTAAGGCTGAATACAAATATTGGCTATGACCCAATTTCTAAAAAGACATGTATTATGATGGCTATTACCCTATATCTAAAACCCATTTATTGTTATGGCTATAACCCTATACATAAAACACACGTATTGTTATGGCTATATCTCTATATCTAAAAAACACATTTATTGTTATGGCTATAACTCTATATCTAAAACACATTTATTCTTATGGTTATAACCCAGTATCTAAAAACACATTTATTGTTATGGTATAAACCTTTATCTAAAAACACATGTATTGTTATGGCTATCACCCTATATCTAAAACACATTTATAGTTATGGCTATTACCCTATATCTAATCCACATGTATTGTTATGGCTATAACCCTATATTTAAAACACATTTATTCTTATGGTTATAACCCAGTATCTAAAAACACATTTATTGTTATGGTATAAACCTTTATCTAAAAACACATTCATTGTTATGGTATAAATCTTTATCTAAAAACACTTATTTTCCCTCAGATCATCTAACAAAAGTTCAATTGTTGGTGACATACACAAAATGAACAAATATGTTTTTTCTGTATTTTCTGTACAAAGCAGCGTTCTCTAGACTTATTATCAGTGCAAGCCTCCTATTGGGAATTCAGGAACACATTAAAGTTATGATGAGAAGGGATAAGTTAAGTTTATAGAGATAATAAAACACATATAATCAGATAATCAGTTTCACTATTTGCACCCTATCCTTGCATTCTGATTTTATTTACATTTTAAGCACTGTCCCAACGTTTTGTAAAAGAGGGTTGTAACATAGATGCACAAAATTCTACCTGATGTCATAAATTATAATACACTTACAATTAACTTTTGGTAACATAAAAGTTTCTGAATATCTTTTCTTTCTGAATAACTTTTTATACACTATTTTGAAAAAAAACATTCTAATGTAGAAAATCTCAGGCCCTGTAAATTACCTTCTTCCAATCTGTTCCCCAAAAGATCATCGTTAAATATCCCTGATCTAAAGCATGTGTGGTTTATCTTATGTGAATTTTGTGAATTGGAATGAAATGCACATTTCTGAGCAAATAGGCAATTAAATATCCTCTAACGTCCACAAAGCTTTTCCTTCCGTTGCTGTCTGATGATGTAGACCAATCATTTTTCATGAATCCTGTTTGAAAACCCAGAAGATCAAATTTGATTGTATTTAGTCCATCAGCAAGGCTATATTACTGAAAGAGACCCACCAACACTAATCAGGACAGTATGCAGCACATTGGCCTGATGCCAAAGCGAACACACTGTCAATCACTATCTTAAATAACACAGTAACATCGTTATGACAGTGATTCTATGCCAATCAATCCATCAAATATGCTTTATAATGCACTTTTACGCCAGCAGTGGTCAAAAAGTGCTTTTACAGATAACCAGAATGAAACTCCAAAGAACAAGCAACAACAAGCAATAACAAGCAACAAGCAGCGATGGGGGTCCCTCCTGAAGTTGTGGACAACTTTAACACTTAGAAAAAATGTGAAGGCAATCGGATGAACTGGCGATTTTAAGGGAATTTTTATAGTATTTCACAATGCTTTGCGCTACAGAATGTTCTGTTTTTTGGACGTCATGGGCTCCTGACACTTTCTTGTTCCCCATGAGGCCGAAGGCAGTTATAGAAATTTGCAGTAGGTCATATGATTTACCTGTAACAGCCGTCCAATCACATGTTGGTTAATTATTCGGCCATTTTAAATTGTATAACGTTTTCCTAATTGCCCAAATAAGTATAGGTATAAGTATCCTACTTATGCATGTACATTTGCATGCCAATCGGAGCTATGGTTCAAGAAATAAGGCATGTACACCACGTTTCAGACATACGGGTCTTACTGGTCAGCGGGGCTAGCGGGGCTAGCATGTAGACCTTGGGCGTGGCCCAACAAGTGTCAATTCACACATCGGTTAATGTGGATTATATAATGTTCATGGTTCAAGAGAAGTACATTTTTTAATGTCTTCCAAAATGTTCATTGTACAGAAAAATCCATCATGGCGGATTTTATGGGTCCAAGAGGATTTTCTGTTCGCCTGGACAAATAAGGCATGTACACCAAGTTTTAGACCATTTGGACATACGGGCCGGCTAGGCAATCATGTAGACCAGGGGTCTTCAAACCTTACGAGGTCCGGAGCCTGTTGGTTTTCTGTTCTACCTCATCATTAATTGCAACCACCTGGTATCTCAGGTCTAATTAAGTCTCTAATTAGGGGGTTGCAATGAAAACATTAAGTGGAACTTGCTTCGAGGTCCAGATTAGAAGACCCCTGATGTAGACTATGGCCGTTGCCTATAGCGCCACCAATGGGTAACTGTGTGCCATTGGTTGTGTGTGAGTTACTTGTGATTTGTTGTATCCGTGTGCCAATTTGTAAAAAAAAAAGTTACGCTAATGATATATTGAGCCGTTTAGGGGGATAAGTATAACAATAAGAATACTAACAAACTACATTTTATGGACTGTAAGTACTTTGTGTGTGTGCTTGTGTTTGTCAATTCCACTAACGGTTCCATCTTGAGAAGCAAGTGGGAACGGCTTTAAACATAAAGCATTACCAATCTAGATCCACATATTTCCCGTTATCTGAACACGAAACCATACTTCCATCCTGGCGTGCACAAAGCAGCTATGTTGTAGCAATGCTGCGGGACGCAACAAGAACATTTTGGCTCACAGCGGTGTTTCTTAAATTATATTTTACAACCCTGGCGAAGGGAATGGTGCCCAGTTGAGCACAGGAAAACCAAAGAGACAAAGGGTCAGCGAAATACAGAAGCAAAACCTAAACCATATGAAGCGGTAAAACCCAGAAGGATTATTTCAATGCTAAAGCCAAAGCACACATCTAGTGGATGTAAAGTTTCTTGCCTATTGTTTGCAAGATAACTTACAGAAGGAGTACATGTCTCGGCCATTTGCGGTAAAACAAAAGCTGAAGGGAAACAAAGTGTAGGCTGGAGTGGGTACTTTCTTTTTCAGTTAGCCTGAAAGAAATGAACTCTTACACGCTTTGACTCCATTTGCTAAAAATTTGCTTTGTTCAATTCTTGTCCTAAACGAAGCACCATTGTAATATTTTGCATTGCAATAATTATTTTCCCTCTCCTTGCTTAACAATAAATTAAACGTAGGACTTGTCTGTAGTGTGGGTATTTCTTGGATTTATAGACATGCTAAAACTCCTTTACATAATACAGACTACGTTTTGGCCAGGTATTAAGATATTTCAGTTGATTCTTAATATTAAGAAAGACACACAGGTTACACCATGAGCGTAGTTGTCAATAAACCTCATTATCTACAGCCGCCCCAAAAGAATGCCCCTGACCTACCAAGCCACGCCTTCAATTACCTGAGCCACTTGGCTACGTATCAATAACCCATCATCCCCAGTAGCCAAGCAGTTTAAAGGTTGTACGGCTGCCCAGCCCATTGGGGTCTTAAGAGTCCTTACCAGCCAATTGTCCCCGGTCCCCCCACACATCCACACCCTTATCGGTATCATGGTCTGCTAAATAAATTATGCAACAATAGCTCTCACTCGGGCACAGCGTCTGCCTCTCACTCTTAAACACTCATATAAATTCATAACCACGCTTCCAATTTCCTAGCAGGCATCTGGGCGTTCATTACCTTTGGATACACTGAGAGGGGCATTAGGCTCTGTGTGTGTGTGTGTGTGTGTGTGTGTGTGGTTCTATGCGTGTGTGTTGGTGCGCTGACACCACTTTTCACCTGAATTGTCGTTAATGGCAAAGGGCCAGAGACCTGATTAACATGGATGAGCAAAAAGGGGCAGAGGGAGGAACACACAGACTGGTACACACACACACACACACACACACACAAGCGCACACTCACACACAGTCGCACACACACGCCGTATATGTCCGTCTATGAAGCTGCTGCTTCTGAGCTGATGTGTCTTTAGGCAAGTGTCCTCTTTAAGGGTATTACGGACAGACCAACAGTCATGAGTGTCAATAACAGCTATAGCGCTAACGCTACGAACTGGATTCTAATGCCGCTTTTCTCAAACCCAGGTCTGCAGACAGGCGTCGGTCCAGAAATGACGATTTAGGACATTTCCCTCATGAAAATGCCCAAGATACACGTGTAGCCTCCGTGTGCGGCCTCTATTTTATCTCTTACCTATTTGGCTTTAGTTTTCAAAACGGGTGCAGCTTGCTTTAATAATTCCTTAAATCCTTTCTTTAATAAAAAGGTAAAAAAATTATATTGCTATTGTTTTTTTCAATAATGCTCAGAAAAAAAGAAGGTATGGATGACTTACTCATTACATTCATAATGTTTTCCTGCATTTTCAATTCCATACTGATGCTAGAGTGGATTGACAAATTGTTTTCCTCAGCAAATCAAGGGTGGCAAAGGCTCCTCCTGTGTTTAAATCCCTTATGGTTTTAATTACCAGAACATTCCATCACTCATATGTGTCCTCAAGGTTACAAGGGGCAAAGGAGGCTTTCTCACTGTCAGGAGCAAGAATGAAATTGATCTAACTTTGAAATGGCCTTTCATTTTGTTCCATATACGGAGTGTGCAATATGCAGAGATGATGTGATTTCTCAATACTGACAGGAGACACAGCGTCAACAGAAAAGGTGTCAGTCCTCACACTCCGTCCCGCCACGGTGAAACAGCAGGGCACGTCACAGCGGCAGGGAGAACGGATGACTTTTAATGAAGAACTACAGAGATGACAACAGAAGCAAACCGTCACTGCCGTACGAGAGCCAACCAAAAGCCGACAACAAACAATATGGAAGGAGGAGCTTAAATCGGGCCGGTGGAGAAGAACACAGGTGGCGACAATAGAGACGAACAGGTGTCCATGCTCCGTTGAAGGAGATTTCACCGGCACGCCTGGCCTGCGAGCCGGATGACATAGGAGCGTCATCAAGCCCCCATTCGTCCTAGTATTCACAGAGATGCTTTTTTCCCCCCAGATGAATTGATTAACCATTGAGTCTAGTTGTTCACGAAGGACTTAGAAGACTATTCTGGAAAAAGTTAAGTAGTTAAGAAATATTTCAATTATGCAGTTTGCCCTAGCAGGGATATCGAGAGGGTTCTCCAAAATGGTCTTTTTTCAGAGGACTTTGTTTTCAAATGTATTTTCATATTTTGAATTGTCGATGCTCTGTCCAATAGGGGGTTTGCAACTATACAAACATAAAAAATAAAGTTTTTTCCAATTGATACTATTTACAGAGGTGCATCAAACCCATACTGGCATCAGAAATGTGTCTGATACTGGCTAAAAGCACGGGATTACTTATCGGCGACATTGAGTCTGTATAATGAGCCAACACCACGGAAAAGATGTCCTGAAAATGTGCGGTACACATGTAACTTGTTGACTACATGTTGGTAGGCTATGCTTACTGCAGGCTATACATAGTGCAGGCTATGCCTAGTGCAGGCTATACATAGTGCAGGCTATGCCTAGTGCAGGCTATGCCTAGTGCAGGCTATACATAGTGTAGGCTATGCCTAGTGCAGGCTATACATAGTGCAGGCTATGCCTACGGCAGGCTATGCCTAGTGCAGGCTATACATAGTGTAGGCTATGCCTAGTGCAGGCTATACATAGTGCAGGCTATGCCTACGGCAGGCTATGCCTAGTGCAGGCTATACATAGTGCAGGCTATGCCTACGGCAGGCTATGCCTAGTGCAGGCTATACATAGTGTAGGCTATGCCTAGTGCAGGCTATGCCTAGTGCAGGCTATGCCTAGTGCAGGCTATACATATTGCAGGCTATGCCTAGTGCAGGCTATACATAGTGCAGGCTATGCCTAGTCAACTCAACAACAACCACAATTATGTGGTGGTGGCTACTAGTAAAACTGGTAAAGCAAGGGTTTCAAGCAGTGACAAGTGAAGAGTATGTTAGCTAGCTATTACTAGTTTGGTTAGTTAATGCTAGCTAATGCCAGGCTAATTAAGAAATACATCCCTTTTAATCGCAATTTCTAATCTCAACATTTATTGAGATTGATAACTAAACAGCAAGCCTACTTGTTTGGTGCTGTACAGCATTCCTTTGTATTATATTCCTTCAATGGATTAGCCAGATCCATTGATTAGCCAGATCAAATGTCTCCTGAAATGCCTAAAGTAAATGCAGAAATGTGTTAATAAAAAGCTGTGAGACAATTCAGTCATGTACAAGAAGTATAGCAATTCAAGCGGTCAACCCAATAAAAATGGCAGGATCGATACTGGGAATCGGCAGATTCTCAAAGTTCAGTACTCAGAACCGGTATCGACACTGTAAATCGGTGCTTCACCAGTACTAAACAAATTGACTAAATGAAGAAAGGCTGGAATACCAGGTTGCAGTTCAGTTGTGTAGCTTTAATGCTAAAGTGCTGTTTTGAGGGAGCAGTTTGATGTTCACAGCAAAAAGCAGCAACAGAAGTGCTCATTGTTGGTAAATATTTTAGCTCAGACATCCCTGTATAGAATATATAACCATTAATGAACAAATCACCAATGTAACACTTCTAGATGAACCAGGTAGTGCCATTCTACTAGATCATAAGGGTAGGGTTATTCTACTGGCTCAAACAGGTAGGGCCATTCTACTGGATCAAAATGGTAGGGTTATTCTACAGGCTCAAACATGTAGGGTCATTTTACATGATCAAAAGGGTAGGTTAATCTACTAGCTCAAACAGGTAGGGCCATTCAACTGGATCAAAAGCTTTTTCCGCAACAGATTAACCAAAAGTTCCCCATTTGCTCATGTCAGTATATATTTCACATAGTCAATATAAAAATGTATATGTTTAAAATACCCAAACACTTGTCCTGTGAGGAGTCAAGGACAAAACCTTTGTTTCGGTTAGCCCATAGTCCTTGTGTCTCATGAAGAAAGCAACTTGGCTGTGATCTGAGATCACAATGGCATTGTTCTGTGTGTTATAGGAGCAGTGGAGTCATTTGGCATTGGACAATATCAGTGTACACATTATCAACATGAAAGCAAATAGAGTTCAAAGGGATTGCACTTTATATCGAATAAACAATGTACCATGATTAAACCTGTGGTTAGTATACAAAGTGAGTCCAAAGTGACTTCAAAAACTTGTATCACAGTATTTTCAGTTTTTTTTTTCTCAAAAGATTGTATCTGTCCTTCACCTACAACCCACATTCAACCATAGACCTTAAAGCCAGTTCCACAGCATTTTTTTCATTTATCCCCTTAAGGACATATTTAGACTTGGAACAACCAATAAGTCTAATTCATTTTCAAAGAGGAAAAAATTTACAGTTTATGGTGAGAGTTGACCTCGCCTTGAGAATCGGATTTTTTTACAAGCTGAACATGAGTACTCCATGGCCGAATTTTTTTTAATTCAACCAAAACCCTCAAAGAAATGAGACGAAAGAGAGCGAAGGAGAGGAAAATGCAGAAGGAGACAGAGAGATAGCGATATCATGAGAAAAATGCCAACTGTAGATATTTGAATCAAAGCAAACATTTAAATTGGCTGCGGAACAGATGCAAATGTCTCCCCTCATTTTTCATAGTGAAAGACAGCGCGCACTGGGTGAATCATAGCTTAACCCTCCTCCCCCCGTGGCTCCCTCCCTTCTCCCTTAACTCCCACCCAGTACTGCATGATTTATTAGCAAACATCAAATTCAATAAGAAAGCGCTTAACATTTACCCCGACCGTAAGGCTGAGCAGAGCCCGAGGAGACGCCCATGAGTGGCTTTATGAAGAAGCATCGTACGCAGTTATGGTGGAAACGAACAACAGAGACCAAAAAGCTGAGGTAAAGAACGCCTTCCCACCCTTTTGTCATGGGAGAAGATCCAGTGGACGGACAAGCCTGCGGAAAAACTTTCAGGCCTTTCCCTCACAGTAGGTTAAACAAACATCTCATAAACAGGAAGGATCGACACACATCTAACCCTAACACGGCTGCCCCCCCCCCCACAAAAAAAATAAATGAAAATGAATGAGGGAGCTTGTAATGGCCCTCGTCAGTGGTGCACTAACAAAGTATTGACCTGTTGACGAAGTCGGAAAGAGCACAACACACTCCAACAGTGTCCAAGCCTGATGAAATCCGACTTGAGGGCTCCGCCTTTTCCACCAAGCCCGTCGCTCATCATTTCCGTCGCAGGCCAGCCTAATTCATTACCACTCGAACCGAGGGAGACACTTGCCTTGAAAAGGGCAACGAGACGCATCATCCTGTCCTCGTCCTGCTCCCTGGACGCAAAGGTTTGAGTGGCTGTGGGTACCTGATGCACTTGTATCTCTGAAGTGAACATATTTACATTTTCAAAGCAGGCGCAAAAAGCCGCAGAAACCCTCGCATCTACACCGGTGGGTGGCTGGTGAGGGGGGTGGGGGGGGGGGCTCAGATAATGGAGAGGAGTTGGTAACTAAGTAACCATTACAGTGCAACGTGGTTCGGCTCTTGTTTTTCCACTGGTTGTAGAGAAGTGATTAGCTGAGCTAATCATGCAGGTAGACGTGGCTTTATTGTGTGATTGTTTTTCACTTTTCATTTTAATTTGAGTCCCACAAAGGGAAAGAGAGACGGCAATGAGAATGAAAATGGGAGAGAGAGAGAAACACAAGGAGAAATATATATATTATTATATTACTTCTGTTAATACCCTTGTCCGGATATTGCTGTTCAATTTGTAATATTTTGTACGTCTACATGGTGTTTGGGCAACCTCCCATTCCTCCCAATGAATAATGGATTACATTTAACAGGAGCAGGAACATATGTGCCACAGAAAATAATAGACAAGACAAAGGGAGACAAATAAAGAGAGAATTGAAATGGTTTGATTGATTGTTACAACTGATTTGTTTATCAAGAAGTTGGATTACATGAATCCTGAATAATTGGCAGCGGGATGATTGATGAGAAAGAGATTATATTTATTCTACTCTCGAACATGCCACCGTTATACCAATGGAACGCTTACCGTGAATTGACATATTAATGTAAAATGTCCCAAACGAAACGCTTGACTTTTTTCTAGAGGACATGTAAATAATGTACGTTTGGGCCAGTCCAGCATGATACCTTCCATTATGGCAATTACCAAATCAGTGAAAAGCTAGTAATTTCCATTTCTAGCTATTGTGGTTTTTTTGCAACAGAAAATGCACCGTAATGCAACGTAAATTCTTAAAAGATCTAAAGTAAAATGTCAGGACAAATCCAAAATATTTTGAACAAGCTAATTAGACATCTAATTCAAGCCAAACTATAAACCTCTTTAGGCATTTAAAATACAGCCTTGTCACATGTCCTTATTTCCTAACACTTCTCATTAGCTAAAACTGCCAGGATGATCAATTAGTCCTTGCCCTTTAAGAATTTTGTTTTTTTAATGATAAGCGTATTAATTTGATTAACTAGCCTACTCAAATAGAGTTTTTTACATTTTAGTAGACATTCTTACACAGAGATATTATGAATAACTATCTTGCTCAAGGGCAGAACAGCAGATTTCTCACCTTACCTCAGGGTTAAGATCTAGTAACCTTTGGGCTACTGGTCAGGCAACTATATGTTGCCCTTAGGTTGAAAAAAGACATTGACTAGTTAATAAGGCAACGTAGTAGTTGTGAAATAGTGACGTGTAATAGTAACGTGTAATAGTGATGTGTAATAGTGACATTTAAACCCTTCAGACTATTTAAACAGTGTCACTGCTGTCACAAGGTCCCAATTGTTAGGACAGTGCCAGCCAACGTGCTGCTTAGAGCCTTCTGTCCTCAACCAGCGAGCGACACACTCCAGCATCTATCCATCTGTCAGAAAGTTCCAGACTACAAAACTCTTCCCAGAGTTTCACACAACAAGGAGCCATAACCAGCAAGAATGTCCTTTGATAAGTGCATACTTTTTGCAGGGCTATATTTATAACATATCGGTCATCTCTCTTACCTAGGCAATTCTGTCATGGTTGTTTTCAATAAATTGGCACCAATTAAAAAGTACATCTAAATTGTACATGATTGATGGCCAAAAGAATGTCTATAACACAACAAATGGTGGTGAAAGTGAAAAGGAAAGAATACTTCCTGAAGGCACTATCAACACAAAAAGCAAAACGTGTTTAATGGTGAGGCTCCTAGCTGAAATAGAATGTTGAGTTTGTGCAACATTTTGGCATATTGCCATATTGCCTGACTTGTATTCCTAGGGCAAACAATTTTGTAATTTAATATTTCCACTACGAGAGTTCTATTGAGATTAACAAGTGATTTCAGAAGATTTCATCGTCTAAACTAATAATCTAAAATCAAAAAAACTGTGGCATTCCAATTGTCCAAGATAACAGATAAACTTCCTCACAAGACACACCCCGTCAATCATTGGGTGTGAAATGATATTGAGTCATGTGATGCACTGACTTGAGCGCAAACATTATGAGGACACTTCAGACCCGTGTATAAAAAGCCATTCACCACAAGAGCAAATAATGCTACTGACATGCGCTAATGAATTAGATTATGTAACAACCCGGTGGGGGGGGTCCATGCGGGTGGGGTTATGTGTACAGTTGTACACAAAGGAGGCTGCTAGCCCTCTGGATATGTTAGGGTTACGTCTTCTGTTCTTAAGGGTAATCTCGCGGGGCTCTAAGGGGATAAATAGGGGCTAATGTATTTCATCGCTCTCTTATTCCTGTCTCCTTTCTTGTTCCTTTTCAGGGTCGAAGCCTCAGAGCCTGCTAGCCCTGTTCAATGCGAGGGACTGTGATTGGCCATATTCACTGGCACAGGCTGTTGCCAGAACAATAGCCTAAATGGTTAATAAACCTGTGTTCTTTCTCTTTGTCTCTGCCTCCTTGTCCTTGATCCAGTTCGAGTCATTACAATATGTTAGTTAGCTAGCTTACTTTACCTTGTTTGCTACAAATAGTTTGATGAACCTGTTTCATTTACTAGAAAGTTGTAAAAATACAATTACTAATTTTGATTGGCTGTTCATAGCAGCTAGCTTTATGCAAAAAGGTGTGTTCTTCACCAATAAAAGTGTATCTACCTATTATTTCTGTTGTATTGAGATTCAAATGTTGTTCCTTAATCACACCTTAATGTTAATAATAATAAAAGAAATTAAGCTTGTTGAAATAACAACTTGGAACATAAAATAGGAATATGGAACATGAAATCATGTATAATTTATCAACAGAATTGTGAGGATCACAATATATATAGTATCAGGAGGACTCTGGCAATTGTCAGCCCTAATAATAAGCAGATAGCAAGGCAACTAACAATGTTGTGAGTAATACAAACTATGCGATACAAATTCAAGACAAAATCACTCTAAATGATACAAACAAAATTCTTCATATTTGTCCCTAATGGATCAGGACATCTCAGTGGAGCCCAGCAGAACATTCTTAACATCACTGCCAATCACATCCTTGTGTTTTGGCTACTTGATAAAGTTGAATGTGGCCGAGGAGGATTCTTGGAGTGCCAGTCTGGCGTCTGTGGACAGACTCGATTAACAGGATGGAGATAAGGTCAGAGGTCAAGCCTGGATATTGTCTCCTGTCCGCAGGTGTCTAATTAAAATAGCAGAGAACTTTCGGAGAGGTGTACCTCTTTCAGAAACTAAGAATAGAAGGTAAGGACTGAGGAACCTGTTACCACCTCTGGTAATTATGAGAGAGGATGAGCTGATGGGTGTTGAGAGCTCTTTGAGACACTTGAATGGAAAAGACATCAGTAACCATGAGCAACCAGGTTGATTACCAGGTACAAACAGAAATATTAAAATGGTTGATTACAAATGGCTTTGAAAGTCATCGAAAAACCGCAAAAGGATTTAAACTCAGGTTTGGGTCCAGATTAGCCCTCGTGTTTCCAGGCACAGTTGGGTACGGTCATTAATTAACTCGCCTAACTCTGAGCCTGTGGACCATTAGCGTTCGGGGACCGGTAATCAATTATCTGATGCCGCTCGAGTCCGCATTCACTGTTCAGCTCCTTCACTACCTCACCAAACAGACGAGTAAACAGGCACAGGTTCATATGCGCACACACACACACGTGCGCACCAAGCCAGAACCCAGAGTGTATAGCCAGAACCCAGGGATATAACCTCCAAATGTTAATTTACCAAGTAGGCAACAACTGGTCACGGTCATCTAATTGTATTATAGAAATGACTGTTAACTCTCCTGAGGACCACTCCCTCCCTGATTCCTAATGTTTCCCCATTACACTGGATGCTCTGGTAGACCGCCCCCCCCGGCCTCTGGTAGCTGAGGCCATCTGATCTGATCAACACGGAGCCAGGCCAGAGGCTGGGCCCGGTCCAGTCAGGAAACTGGAAATCGGTAAAGTCAGGAAATCAGTCGTCCCTGTGCTGTTGACAAGCCATCGTTTTTTTCTACGGCTGCTGATGGACGTGTATTTAACGGAATGAGTTCATCTGAGACAGGGCTGGACAGGGAGATAGGGGAGTAATTAGAATACTACGAGAGTGATGAAGAGAGAGAGAGAGAGAGAGAGAGAGAAAGAGAAAAAAGCAAGAAAGAGATAAAGACAAAGAATGAGGAATGGATGAGAGATGGATGAGAGATGGATGCGAGATGAGTGGCACTACAGAGAAAGCAGTTCCCTCGCAACTGTTTTATTAAATGCGGTTATAGTTAATACATTTTATATAAGTCCCCTTTTTCTTAGTCTATGTTCATCTTATTTTTATACAACTGGTTAATACAAGCCGGAGCTGCTGTCCTGCGGTCTCTGTCTTACACAGATCCTAAACATGATCACATCTTAAGGACCTGCTGGTCCAGAGTGCTGAACAGACGATTGCGAAAGAAGATGTGGCCCTCAGGCAGTTCACCTGTTGAAATAAGTAGAACATTTCTAACACCACGCACTTTTCTACGAGCTCCTGCGTTTCAGTTTCAGTGCTCACTTTCTTCACGCACAGACTCGACGGGGGTCCAGTCCCCCCAGGCCGGATCCAAACTGATGGTTCCACAATCAGAACTGCTCTAAAATCACAACCAGAACCACAACGTTGTGGCAGTGGGCCGACGACCATCCAAAAACCCCGGAAAACGCTGCACCTCACATTTGACCTCGGTGACGGTGGGTAGGCAAGCTGGGGCCGTGGCGAAACCGTTTCCTAAGCTCCAAAGACCCCCACAGAAAGGTTAGAGGACTCACTTGGGCGTCTGCGTGTCGGCCGGCTCCAGGACGATGCGGTTGCCCAGCTGGAACTCGTGCGACTTGGAGCGGTGCAGCGTCGTGAAACCCGGCAGCAGGTGAATGAGCTTTCGGCTGGGCGGGGGGGGCGTCCCGGGGGCCTTCACCTTGTTCCTGCGCCTCATGGGGGGCGTGCCCGGCGGAGTCATGGAGCTGACCACCAGGGGCGTCCGGGGAGGGGTGTGGGCAAAGTGCCTTTGTCTGGGCGACGGGGGCAGGGAGCGGTGGCCCGTGTCCACTGGGGGAAAGGCCCCCAGACCCAGGTGGCCGTCCACCGTGAGGCGGTCTGGCTGGACGTAGGGGCCGTACGGATAGGGAAGCAGGGCCTGGGGGCTGTGAAACTGGCTGGGGTGCTGCTGGTTGTATTTGGCCTGGACTTTGGGGCTTTGGGAGAGCTGGAAGCGGACCCATTGGCTGGGTTCGGGGGAGGGGAAGGGAGTGTTCTCCTTGCCGGACTCGGAGGTGGGCCACTGGATTGACCAGTCCTGCTTGGCATGGCTGCCTGCTGAAGAGGAGAAAGGAGAGGAGCAGGAAGAGGAGCAGGAAGAGGAGCATGTCAGCGAAACGCTTAAACATAATAACTGGAGTTAAATGTGTGCATCTATACATTTAATTGTATATTTAATTGTATACGTTTTTGAGAGAACATGGATCTGATAGGGATAGCATCATTTATCATGAGAGCAGGGGAGTTGAGAAGAGGAGAGCAATGCTTGATGAGCAAACACCGCCTTCATACCTAAGCACTGAATGAAAAGCTGGAGATGAGGTTTGTATTGAATGATAGAGACAAACGAGTCTGGTCTGGGAGAGCATGGCGAGAGAAATGACACTTTCAGCTTAAATGGAAATATTCACCTCCGTCATTGGGCAACGTGTCATCCTCGAGTTGTTCTTGAAAGGAAAAGAATAGGAAACAGAAGTTTATTGATTTGATATAAAGATAGATTTCGAACTATTCTGCGGTACACTGGTCGATTTTATTATTTGTTTCTCTCTGCAGAGACTGGTCTGCATTTTAACCGAGTTTTCTGAAGTCAGTTCAGACTGGGCTGGTCGTCAAAGCTTCAATTGTTGTAATTATAACTTTGCAAAATGTGTTTTATGAATGAACAACTCTTTGTCAAGTTTTCTACTACCAGTTCGGATTCCTCCACCGACTGTCCATCTGCCACACACGGAGCTTGAAATAGAAATCATTTGATCACAAACCACACGTTTGAGCTACAGAAAAGTTACCAAAGCTCCACCTACGACATTTCAACCTAGCTCCGGAGAGAGCTGACGCTACACTCTTTACTCTGTAATACACACTCCACAGCTAGCCAAGCTGGGCGGGGTCTCGATATGCAGAAATAAAACATTGGTATAGTCACTCATGGTGTTGCTTGATAATAACCTTCATGCGTCACAAGGACCAAATGAGTCTAACCCCTGAAATGAGAGATATTGTTAATGATAGAGAAGTGTACAATGCTCAAGCGGTGGAGATGTTTTGATAGAGTACCTCTCCGCTCCACGTTCATGTGGCAAGGCAGTAGCGTCCTCTCCGCACTTCAAATACACACGAGCGCAGGTACGTGCACGGACACACATGCGCACGGACGCACGCATAATTGTACTGCAGACTTATCCGACCGGGCCTGGACTTAACAGGAGGACACAGCACCCCTCAATGGCCCGGAAAGGAATAAAAGGCGTAGGATGTGGCACGGTCAGGGATCCCTCATTAGCAGGAAAAACAAGACGGTTAGAATGTAAAAGTTTGCCGTCTCCTCCTTGGAATTTTTCCAAATAATCAAAGAGCCTTCGTCAACAGTTGACGTGGAGAAACTGACACGACCTCTGTGACTCAATATTGATAATGAAGAGACGCGGAAAATCTTATTCAAATTACCAGAGGCTTCAGATCAAATCATTTTTCAATCGTTTACACTACATAATCAAATATTGTCTGCTTACACATCATTGGAGTGTTTTCAGTCTTTTTTAAAAAGCACATTTTTGTGTATTGGGTAACAACTCCCTAAAGTGATCATTTTCGGAAGTCTTGTAGGGAGATGTAGTCTAATCATGAAAACATTGCCTCAAAAACAACTTCATTTACGAACCATACTCGTATCTTAGCAACTGCTTCATGGAAAAAGTAACATAACTAAAGCAGGATACTGCATTTGATCTCAATCAGAACGTAAATTCTATTGTTGTTGTATATTGTTTGTTTTTGTTTAGACAATGTAATATTTATTCAGAAGCTCTCAAATGTATTCTACTTCGACTTTTCAACACTTGATTATGGTACAACATGAAATAAAAATAGATTTAATCAAGAGTGTTTGTTACTGATTAACACAAAAAGTTTGGACAGGGGTATGTTTACAACTGTACTTAATCACCACATCTTTTAAAAATACTCTGTAGGCGTTTGGGAACTGAGGAGACCAATTGCTGTAATTTAGAAAATTAAATGTTTCCCATTCTTGCTTGATAGAGGATTGCAGCTGCTCTACAGTTTGCGGTCTCCTTTGTTATATTTTCCATTTAATAATGCACCAAATGTTTTCAATACGGGTTTGGCATTGTCTTGCTGAAAAAATAAAAGCCTTTGCTGAAAAAGACATTATGTGGGACCTGTATTTACAGTTTAGTATTACTGGTGCCTTCATAGATGTCCAAGTTACCTATGCCATGTTACCCAATGCACCCCAATACCATTAAAGATGCTTCCTTCCTCTCTTCCTCTTTGTTCGGAGCACACAGTGTCCATGATATCCAAATAGATTTTGATTTGTCACACCACAGGACAGTTTTCCATTTTTCCTTTGTCCATCTTAAATTAGCTCGGAACTAGATAATGCAGCAGCAGTTCTGGATCTTGTATGTTTTTTTTTCTTTTCAGGGTAGAGTTTTAACTTGAGTTTGTGGAGGCAGCAAAGTATTGTGTCCACAGACTGTGCCTCTGTCCCTACTTTTTGGGACAGAAAGTTGTCATATATTTTCCAAGAAACAATAATTTGGCTCAGATTCACAATTGATTTGTTGTCTTTGTATTATTTTCTATAGAATATAGGGGATACATGATTTGCACATCATTGCATTCTGTTTCTATCGACATTCAATGCAGCATCCCAGCTTTTTTGGAAACGGGTTTGAACAATAAGGGACTGTGAAACCTAAAGGGATAATGGTGTTGGTGTCAGTAATCAATCAACTGTACTTTCCTCTAAATCCCATTTCACTGCAGTGGCAGCATAAATGTCATTTCAGCTTTAAAACTGCCAAATGTTCTAAGCCATTTTCTAAATGTTTGAAATACAGAACAAGCGCTTGAAAAAAAAAGCAGATTGTATTTCTGATGAAAAAGAGGCCTTTGCAAACATTCTCTTTGGACTTGATCCCGCAATCCTCGGCTGACGTCACAGTAAAACTGCGTGCATGCTCACTCTCCCTGAGAAGAACGAGCCGAGAAGTGATATTACGAGTGGATCACGAAAAGGGATCCCGACGCACAAAGTTTTGGAATAGCTGCAGCGGTCTAAATTATCTCGATAGTGATTCACGGCATTTTAGCTTAACAATACACCTGTCAGAAAAGATTTATGACTTATTATCCGAGATGATCATGATTTATGGTAATACGGCCAAGACATTCCACGTCCCCATTGTTATTAGAACATCTTCACACAGGGTGAGTGCTGGGAGAAATGTTGGGGAACGTCCTACTAATTGGACTAAATACAACCAGGCTTGTGTAGTGTTGTGAATGGCAGAGAGAAGCCAGAAGTTCAATCAGGTCCGTTAAACTGTCATTCTAAGACGGATGGGCTAATGGCACCCCATTGGGTACATAGGGCTTCTATTTGGGACTTGGGACAAATTGTAGCAAAGGAAAGTTCCATGGAAGGGTTGTTTACATCTCAAATGACACCCAGCAGCAGCTAGCTAGATAGCACTCTGCGTGGGCTAACTAATTAATCATGAAGAGGGTTGAGATAGTTTTCTTTCACTTGTCTCCCCATATTCTCCCCTGAATGTTTTCCCCTCTTTTCTCCTCTTGTTACTCTCCCCTCCTCCCTTTTCTGCCCTCTCCTTTCCTGCTCTCCCCCCTTTCCTGCTCTCCCAACTCCTCTCCCTCTCCACCCGAGAGTCCCCTCCTCTCCCCTCTTTCTGTACTTACTGAAGACACTCCAGCCAATTAGATGTGAGTGCAAGTGATCCAGTCTTAAGGCAGGGGACGCGTGACGTGTCAAGGACAGTCATTTTAATGATGAAAACATCAGCGGGGACCCACTGAGTCTGGGACCTACTTTGGGGCATGTCTGTCTCATGTACATGGCTCTCTGAGTTAGGGTTACATCAACACTATTAGTAAGGACAAGGCAGGATGTTGGCTTTACAGTGTGTTTGTGGCTGTGTGTGTGCCTGTGTGTGTAAAGGCTTCTTAACAGCGGCATGCTGGGTTAAAAATGTGTGGGTATTGCGACATCACAGAGGACTAACTGGTGAGCCTCTAGCTGGAATTAAATTGACTCACCAGTTTAGCAACTTGTGAGTTGGAGTACAAACCCACAGCATTGTTCAAAAAATTTGCGTTTGTATGATGGCCCGATGGTCTGGTAGTCATACACCTTAATCCGTCTAAATAAAGTACAAATTCCCCCAAAATAACCCTATCAACCATGCATTTGTTTTAACAGCTGAAAATCAGAATTTCTTTACAACTGGAAATATATTAACTTGACATTGCAAATACATTTACGTTCTTACATTACATTTCTCAATTTGGACTTGAACTCTGGGCCACTGTCCCGAAAGCACTCATGAAAAGCCCTTTGTTTCAGCCACCTGAAGAGTTGAAGACGGATCTACTCTGGCCCGGAAGTCGGAAGCATTTCTGCTGGAGGTCTGTGAGGTTCCAAGCTTTGTGCACAACCACTTTTCTATAAGTCAGTACTAATAACAGAGGTGTCGGCCGAGAAAGTAATTACCAAACAATGTCAACATCGTAACTTTTTAACAGGATTCAAGACAAGACAATACTCTGCGTAGGCGTTACGAAGATGGGCTTCTGCAGAACTATGACAAATCCTTGCGAAAGACCCTGGTTCCTCAGAGGGTGGGGGAAAAAACAAATGTAATATTTAAAAGTGGGGGCTGAGCGCGAAGCTTTAGCGGTTGTTATTCTCTCTCTCTTTAGATATAAATAAAGGGCTGAGGCAGGAAGATAAAATTGGTATTTTTCTCTGCTCTCCGCCTTGAATACGAGAGGCCCTTATTACAGCATCGCAGTCATTGGTGTTGTTCACACCTTTCCCCGGCCACCCGTTGAAAAGAGCCCATTAGTGTGTGCGTGCGTGTGTGTTTGTTGGTGCGTGTGTGTGTGTGTTAGCGCTGTCTGCTTTAGCCAGGAGCATTGGAGAACCGCCAGAGTGGCTGTAAATGGAATTTGTAAAATAACAAGCCATTGTTTTGTCACCGTTGTGTATTTCGATTTTCTTCTTGTCAACAATGTGATCAAATCTGGATGAATCATGTACGGTACTGTGAAAAAGTATTTGTCCCCCTGATTTCCTCTACTATTGTACATTTGCCCCTCTGAAAGGTGTCAGATCTTCGTAGAAAATGCTGATGATGAGGAGATGAGGAAAATGAATCAGAGTAAACATAAAATACTTTTTGTTTAAAGAAAACCGTTATTTAACATCAACTGGATGGGGTTTGAGACAGAACTTTGACTTGGTCATTCGAAAACCTTTATTTAGTTTTGTTTTTTCAATTCTGAGGAGAATTTATTCATGTGTGTAGGATCAGTGTCTTTCTGCAAAACCCAATTACAATTCAGCTTCAGAATATAGATTGATGACCATACATTCTCTTTCAGAATTCCTGGTTCTTTAGGCAGCAAAGCAACCCCACACCATCACACCAACAGCACTATTTTGGAATTATGTTGTTATTGTGAAATGCTGTTTGTGTTTTACACCAGACCTAACGGATCCTGTGTCTTCCAAAAAGTTAAAATCATAGATGAGCACTAACCCAAACTCAAACTAAGCTGAGGCAAGTCTGGCTTGAAAATCCTTAGATGTTGCCCTGGGTGCCTTAGTATTTTCCTGGAGTCACTGTGCATTCAGAGGAATTTTAGATAGCCAATCCTGGTAAGAGACATCATAGTTCCTTCTATTTGGAGATTTCATTGTGATTCGGTGGAGTCCCAGAGCCTTAGAAATTGCTCTTTAACCCTTTCCAGACTGAAATACCTCAACAACATTGTTTCTCATATCTTTCGGCAAGGTTGGCTGCTTGCTGAACCATGTAGCTAACTTATCACTGGTGAGGTTCTACATAAGTCGTGTTTAAATCGAACAGGGCTGGCTGTGATCAATTCTGGGTGTGTATGCTCTAATTGAATACAATTACCAACTGAATTTGATTAATGGGTTAGTGACTAATGGGTCAGTGGGCAATGTAAAAAAAAAAAAAAATGTAATTACCCTTTAAACACTGAATTGCGCATTTACTCAGGTTCTCATCGTCTTATGTACGAGGATCTGGAACCGTGCAGCGAGGCGAATGTATGAGGATCTGGAACCGTGCAGCGAGGCGAATGTATGAGGATCTGGAACCATGCAGCGAGGCGAATGTGCAACAATAGAGGAAATCAGGAAGGGGGCAAGCACTATTGTCCATGGCTTATGTATAATACAGTACAACGTCTGTCAACGGTGTGCATTGTCGTATATGCGGGTGACATGTTACTGGGCTGATTGGGGCCTGGCTTGGGTCTGTTTCATGTACAAGCCAAGGCATTTGTCTGTACATCCATTAAGCTCGATTGGAGCCAAGAACCAGGCATGCAAACGCACAAGCCTACTCAGCTGGGACCCGCGTGAACGTCCACCCGCCTGAGCGGCTCCTGTGGAGGAAGCCAGACCTCAGCGTCCAATCAGCTACAGGCTATAATCTAATGATGGCTCTGGAACAGACACACAGTCCAGACCAGTGTCTGTGTGTCTGTGTGTGCGTGTGTCTGTGTGTGCGTGTTCACGTTGGACCAAGGCGGTGTAGATTGGAAACCCCCACGAGGGTAGTGCAAGGCGGAACATGTCCTTGAGAATTTCTTTGTGGGTGTAGCTTTTTGAATGGGAATAACTTTGTTCCCACGCGACGATAGAGATTCCAGAATTATGCGTGTGCACATTTCTGTGCTACTATACGCTCCCAGTCGGCTCCACCCCCACAGGTTTCCACAGAACGGCCTTCTGGCCTGCGTGGGCTGTCGTCTTCAGCTGGCACATAAAACCGATGACCTGGCTCTCCGTGATTGCAGCGGTTACTGCAAGAGTAGGGATTTCAACCCTGGTGTCCTGGTTCAATTCCCTAGACGCCTCAATTCCTATCATGGCCTCACAGTAATCTCCCTTATCCTACATGGGCAGCACATACCACTCCCCACCTCAAAGTGGGTCACCTTTTCTGGGACAGATTGATCACCATGCTTCACCCAAGTAGGTGCTGGGTTAGGTGTCTTATCTCCTTTGCTCTGAAAGGCGTTATGAGCTGCCTCGGTTGTTGACAGGTGTTGTATTCAAATCCATTGCTATTATTATTGTTACTGGTATTATCTGCTTGCATGGAATTAAAAGTCTAATTGGCATAACAGTCCCAATGATAGTCCCAATGATAGTCCCAATGATAGTCCCAATGATAGTCCCAATGATTGTCCTAGCGATAGCCCTTTTAATAGTCATAGTGATATTTCCAATGATAGTCCTAGTGATTATCCTAATGATAGTCCTAGTGGTAGTAAATGTTCTAATGATAGTTATAGTCCTAGTTTTTGTCCTGATTATAGTGATAGTCCTAGTGGTATTGATAGTCCTAGTGATAGTGCCAGTCCTAGTGAATCTTAATTATAGTGATATTCCTAGCGATTACCCTGGTGATAGTTCTCGCTATTGTCCTAATGATAGTTATAGTCCCAGTGGTAATAGGAGTTCTAGTGATATTGGTTTTGCTAGTGATAATGTTAGTGACAGCCCTAGCGATAGCACTAGTAGTTTCCTAAGGATCTACTGCCCCCTCCTGCTCGTCCTACAACAATAGCGCACAATAATATTTTATTCTGTAATTACAAATGTGGTCTATGCTGCCCTCTCTTGGACTGAAAGGGTAATGTGCTAAAGCCTCCGTGTGCTTGAAGCGCATCTGAAGTGACTGCTGCGTTCTCGTCAGGAAAAGATTTTGTCATTTGTTATGCCGTCACGTATCAGATCATTTTACATGAGTAGACATAAACAGTAGCAGACAAAGAAAGACTTAAGAATTCCCCAATGAAGAGGAAGGAAGAGGAATTAACAGCTCTGGTTCTAAATGCAGGCAGAGAAATTCAACCTAAATGTGTCCTGTAGCTGTTAATTACTGGACATAGATTAACCACTTCCTAATTTCTGTTCTCTTTTTTGTCGTAGCTCAAATAAAGCATTGTTTTTGTCAAACTTGCCAAATACAAAGAAGCAAAGGGTTTGCAGGAATAAACTCCTTTATTATAAACAAATGCATAATACCCATATTTATAAATGATTATTACAATGTTTTTTAAACCATTTAACCAAAGAACTATGCATATGCATTATCCATTTTACAATTATCACAGTTTTTGTATCTTATTATATAATGTCCAGAGTTCCTAACTAAAACCTATTTTTAATTTTGACTTTTAATAGCCGTTAATGTGAAAAGGATAGGAAGTTTTCAAATGGAATTAACAAGAATTTATATGACCAACATTTTCTAAAATACAAATGTAAAACTCTGTGGAAGGGTTGATGTGACAGAGCTCCAAAATAAATATAGCAATGCATATTTCTGCGAATGGTATCACACATGCCAGATAATCCTCAATAAACAGAATAAACATTAAAAAAAATTCAGACATTATTTTCACTCCACACAGGGAGATGAAGCGCAGTGGAAGAGCAATATATGCCTATATAGCAATATTGAGCTAGGCTCACAGATCTAAGCTCACAGCACTAATCTCACAGATCTAGTCTCACAGATCTAGGCTCACAGATCTAGTATTTAAGATCTAGGCTCACAGATGAGACATCTGACTCCTTGGCTCCATCCCACCTCCCTAGTATGATCTGCTCACTCAGCTTCACTCCCCTTGGTCCAAACAAATCTTTGCTCGTGTCCAGCTGACTTGAAAATGTCTTGCAAAATCTGGCCAACAGAGGGCGACTTTCAACAGTATAACCAAATCCCTAATATACTGAACAGACGCCACTCTGATCTGGCATGACCTATGGGTGCCCATGTGTTAGCATCCCTTAAGCGTGTCGGGATTCATACCTGATTTGTGCGCTTTCCTGAGGCAGGACAGGGAGGCGTTGAGCCGGGCACACTCTTCCTCATTGGCTCCGAACTTCCCCAAGGCCTGACACACCTGCTCATCGCTCATGTCCAGCAGCCCCTCGAGAGTCACCTCGCCAGGACCCATCTCCTGCAGAATGCACACGGTTAGCCCGGTCCCTTAACTGTTCTGGCTTCTGCCTTCATGGCAAACACTTTGAATTCCATAAGGAGTTGGTAAAAGGTATATATAGGCAGGGGTAGAGGTGGATAGCAGTGGAAGCAGTGTAGCATCAATATACACATGCTCATTTTATGTATGGAGCAATTTTGGGGGTTAATGTGGGAAATGCTAGTGTGTGTGTAGGTTCAATACTGAAGGGAAAGAGCAAAAAGCGATATTTGAATAAAATAATTTGCCCTTTTCATTTTGCTTTTATTTTGTCTCGCCACACGTGACGTGGGTAGTATAGAACATGGTCTGAGGCTTGGGTGGCTAGGATCATGGACTATTGTAAGGGCCTTTCATTGACACCACCTGGTTAAATGGATGACAGGGAGCTTGGCCTAATATTACAGTAGGTTCTAGCACGCTTTGCGCATGCTGGTCCTGGTCTAGAGCTATGCACACAGCATCTCCAGTCCTAACTGACTACCTTTATGAATCATTTGATAGGAATCAATGAAAGCGACGCATAGAAAAAAATAATGGGGATATATAGAAGTAAAACAAACGCACCTTAGTAACTTCCTTCCTGAGGTTGACGATGCGGAACCAGTGTCCCAGTCGGGGGAAGTCCTGCAGCTCGGGGCTCTGCTCCCCCAGGGACACCCTCAGTTTACAGGAGAGCTGGCGGCTGAAGTACTTCACCAGCTTCCCCTGCAGGGGGAGACAGAGGGACCACTGTGTGTTATGGCTGGAGGAGCACAGCATACCGGTTGTTACAGTTATACAGCCACAGATGGTAAAGACACACCATCCATTAAAGCAGTGGTTTTTGAGACCCGGGACATTGAACCATTTTACATTTTAGCACACCTGAGGCACGTTCAGCTGGACTAAACCTTTGCTACGTTACAGAACTTTTTGTGTCTAAATGAAAACTGTCCACATTAGGTTCTTTGAACGCTTTTGAACAGATTTTGCCTTATGTTTGTTCCTGTTTGATGGGTGTGCAGAGCTTAAAGCAATGGGCGACATAGGAACCCAACCACTCCCTTTATTAGATCTGGTTATTCACTACAACACAGATGACTTCAATGTAGCATTACAGAATGTAAAAACAAACTGAATATTACTCTGATTTAAGTGCGATCTCTGGAATTGTTGAAATACATATAATGGCTGAGTTCCCAAGACAATGTTTGAAAAGGGCTGAATTTAACCTGTTCTCTAACCCGAATAATCACCCTAAATCTAACCAATAATTCCACTTAAAACTAACCCCAGCTGTAATTGTAACCCTGAACCAAACCCATGAGCCAGAGGATTGGGGAACAATTCTTGTCAGGATCAAATTGTCCCGGACTTCTGATACCAACATGTCTAGAAAAACCAGGATCACACAAACACGCAACACATACGCAAATGTCTTATGACATGTAGTTCAGAGAACTCAAATAGGGTTCATTTAAATTCATGCAGCAGCCAATGAAAATGCCTAAGGCAGAATAACACGATATGATGCTACATTGTAGCTGGTCTATTGAGCGAACTTGGCACACTTAAGCCCGTGCTGACATCATATGTAAGTGATTTGGCACAGTTATCAGCCAACCAAAACAAAAATATGGAGGTTTACACCTGCTAACCATGTCATTTGAGCACCTATTTTTATTATCGAGGAGGATACGACCAAATCAATCAATCAAATGTATTAATAAAGCCCTTTTTACATCAGCAGTTGTCACAAAGTGCTTTTACAAAAAACATCCAGCCTAAAACCCCAGTGAGCACGCAACAACAGGATTGAAGCACGTGGCTAGGAAAAACACCCTATGAGAGCCGGATTGTTGGAAGAAAACTAGAGAGGGACCAGGCTCAAAGGGGTGGCCATACCTCTTGTGGCTGTGCAGGGTGATGTTTATGAATACTGTTAATAATTATTAAATTCACATGAGCTGTGTCCAGAGTCTAAAATGCCTGATCTAGGTGACATTGGCAGGACAGGAACAGTCCAGGGTGGGTTGATAAGGGGTTCAGCGTGGTGGCCGCCGGAATCGTCAGGATCGTCTAGATCTAGGTTGGGGGGGGGGGGGGGGGGGGGGGGGGGGGGGGGGGGGGGGGGGGGGGGGGGGGGGGGGGGGGGGGGGGGGGGGGGGGGGGGGGGGGGGGGGGGGGGGGGGGGGGGGGGGGGGGGGGGGGGGGGGGGGGGGGGGGGGGGGGGTCAGCAGAGTAGCAGCTGGATTAGTCAGGTATCTGCTTGTTCTGCAGCAAAACCAGGAGGGCTCGGGACAAGGTCTTCCGGGGCCTGGTATTCCACAGGTATAGGCCGAGACCTCAGGTCCTTCTAAGTTGAACCGCAACAGGAGACACGGAGAGTTGTTAAAGAGTGCATTTCTTAAAGTTAAGGAGGAGAACATAGAGTTATGGAGGAGAACTAGCCCTGCTCCCCCGGCACAATAATATAGCAGCATAAAAACTTTTGTCTGAGACAGGGGGGTCCAGTGACACTGTGGCCCTATCCAAGGGAGGCCTCGGACAGGACCCAACAGGCAAGAAATCAATCCACCCACATTGCCAGGCATCAGCCAAAGGGAAATCGACTAACCGCAACCACCCTATATGAGGGCCGAGTATTGCCAGCTGAGTTCATTTCAATTGCTGGAGGGGCGCAAAGGACAGACAGCAGCAAGCCAGTGACTCCGCCCTCAAGTGGCATTGGAGAGCAGGCATCCCAGTGGAGATGAGAGCCCACCTAGCAAGACAGCAAGGGTGGACAGTATCAAGCCATTCCGGTCACCTTCATAACCCTGGGCCAGGCTACACTAGTCATAGACCATGCTGAAAAGATGCGTCTGTAGTAGACTCTTGAAAGTTTGCAGAGTCTGCATTTCGAACGAATTGGCAGATCATTCTACGGTAGTGGAGCTCTTTGTGAGAAAGCCCTGCCTCCAGGCTGTTTGTTTAGACATTCTAGGTACAACCAGAAGGCCTGTATCTTGTGATCTTAAGTTACGTGTAGGTATATATGGCTGGATCATTTCAGAGAGATATGCAGGAGCAAGTCTGTGTACTGCTTCATAGGTCAACAGTAAAACCTTAAAATCAGCCCTAGCCTTGACAGGCAGCCAATGTAGTGAAGCTAATACTGGAGTAATGTGCTCAAATGTTTTTGTTCTAGTTAAAATTTGAGCAGGCGTATTCAACACTAACTGAAGTTTATTCATTGATTTATCAGGGTAACCGGAGATTAGAGCGTTGCAATAATCTAGTCTGGAAGTAACAAAAGCATGAGCATCAGTTTTTGATAAAACATTTCGTATTTTAGCACGTTTTTTTTTAGCATCTTCCGAAGATGAAAAAAAGCAGCTCTAGAGATAGTATTTATGTGTTCATCGAAAGAGAGGTCAGGGTCGAGGGTGACACCAAGGTTTCTCACATTCTTTTGGGATATGACTATACAACCGTCCAAGTTAATTGTGAGATCTCCCAACAGTGCTCTTTGTTTCCTAGGTCCTAAAATGAACATTTCATTTTTTTCCGAGTTTAAAAGCAAAAAGTTATTGGTCATCCATTTCCTAATATCTAGCTTCCAAAGTAGCTATTTTGGGGGCTTCTGCATGCTATAAATGCATTCAAATGCAAGATGGTACTCAAAACAACATAAATAAAGTATTTATTAAAGATTAAAAAAAATATGTATCAATACAAGTAAACATTTAATAAAAATAAATACAGTGGGAGACATGGACAGATAGCGATATGGGAATCAACAGGTGCAGATGTTGAACATTGCCATGTTTGTTCTATTTCTGAAGGAATATGATGGTGAGATGAGCATGGCGATCTTAAGGGTCTTTGGACCAATGGAAGAACAGGCTTGGGTTCATCCATTGGTTTGTGGAGCAAAGTTCTTTACCAGAAGTGAAGAACACCAGCTCTTAGCTGTGGTACACTCCCGTTGGAGCCTTAGTGTGTAGATGTATTATTTAACGCTAGGTCAATTATCTTCATAAGCTGAGAATTGAATATAAGCATAGCCCTGTCATATCATGTTTCTTTGTCACATACACACACATGCATGGGGGGGTTGCAGCTAAAAACGTAGTTCTGCTTTTTATTCATGCTGGAGAGAAGAGGAAAAAACAGACAATATTTCCACAGCTGGAATGAGAAATGACCAACACCGGAATAACAAATGAGATAATTGGGATAATACGTATGCTTACATTATAGATACCTAGTAAATACCAGAGCTAAATAACAATCTAACCATCTGTACCTTAATGGCCTCACTGCTGAAAATGTAAACAAGGTTTAAATAACTGGAAGACCTATTTTCCCCAACAGACACCACTTAATAAGACGTCGATTATGGTACATACAAATAACAATTGTGATAGCATTCCATTTCTGTGAAAAGGACATGCATACAGTATGATACATGAAGGATGAGGACTGTGACTCCCAACATAATTGCCAAACAACATAAAAGGTCTCCCAACCAATTTATACCGTTGAGAAAACCAAAACAATTCCATTCAGAATGTATTTGTTTCCAAAGCAATTTGAGATTATTTACACTCAATTAAATGTAATTTACTGTCTGTAACCCTGATTGTTTTTTTTAACCGTTTTATGAATAGAACAACAGCTAATTCCAGGACAAACTGTGCAATGTATCGCTCTATTTTACCCAGCCTGTGTTATGTACTGATAAAGACACATATCAGTGTCTATTTCCTTTTAAATCATAAGAAAAAAATATGTCTAAAGGGTAAAACATTTAATGTCCCTTTAAACAACATAGTTGTGTCCCAAATTGTATAATGCACTACGGAAGACGGAAGAAGGAAAAGATAGGAAAAGAAGAAAGACAGAATATTTAACAGGTAGATGCGATGGAAAATAGGGGAAGGAAAGATGAGACTAGAAGCAAAGTTGAGATTTGTAGAAAAAAATAAGACCGGAGGAGAAGAAAGATTAGACAGGAAGAGAAGATGGGAGAGATGGAGAGAAGATGAGACAGGAAGAGAAGATGGGAGAGATGGAGAGAAGATGAGACAGGAAGAAAAGATGGGAGAGATGGAGAGAAGATGAGACAGGAAGAAAAGATGGGAGAGATGGAGAGAAGACAGATGAGACAGGGAGAGAAGATGGGAGAGATGGAGCGAAGACAGATGAGACAGGGAGAGAAGATGGGAGAGGCAGGGAGGAGAAAGATGAGACAGGACAGATAGGTAAAAGACCGGACAAGAGAACTACAGGAGAGCTACTGGAATTATTAGAGAACTCTTCTCAATTAATATAATGTATTAAGTATTTCAATGTTTTAGCAAAAGTCATTCTTCAAATGTTTTGTTAAATAATTAATTAATTAAATTAATTAGGTTACACATTGCAGCCACTCTCTTTATTTTGATTGCTTTCTTTCTCCAGTGTTTTTTTCACAGCTAGAATTATGTGAAAGAAGACCAATGAAGAAGAGACACACTGGTGATGAGTGTTGAACGCTGGTCCCCAGCAAACCACCAAACCCAAATATTTAAGTGGTGGTAACCATAACCTTTAGGTGCGGTGTTGATTGATTGTGCAATCGTAGAGGTAAATAAAGACATGCTTCTAAATTTGTAAAAATAGTTTGTTCAATTAGAGAAGGCTGCTTTAATCAACAGGTGAAGATAAAAGTACATAAAGAACGCCTGCAGCACTGATTTGGTGTGAATGTTTTTGTGTTTTACGGTAGTCCTAAGTGAGTGTGCGGGTAAATATGTTTTT